>CAUYQU010015101.1:0-32419 GCA_963574635.1 Cheracebus regulus
GGCCAACATGGTGAAACCCCATCTCTACTAAAAATACAAAAATTAGCTGGGCATGGTAGGATGCACCTGTAATCCCAGCTATTCAAGAGGCTGAGGCTGGATAATTGCTTGAACCCGGGAGGCGGATGTTGCAGTGAGCCAACATCACGCCACTGCAGTCCAGCCTGGGCAACATAGCAAGACTCCATCTCAAAGAAAAAAAAAAGAATTGCTTGATAAAGAGACAGACCATTTGAATGGTAGAATTTGAGAGAGTGGCCCTGAAGTATTCTCTATTATCTAATCTAGATTTTTCCCCCACACCTATCTCCTTCACCAGCTACTATGGTTCTCACAGAGAACTTACACTGGGCACACATAATTTTGATGCTATCATGGACTATACAAAAGTTAGAACTAGTACAAATCTTGTCTTTCTTGGTAAAGTAATTTTTCTCCAAAGCATAAAATAAAACTCACTTTGGATCATGTTATGAGTTGAAGTATGTCATCTCCACTGCCCCCAAATTCACTCATATATCAAGGTCCTGTGAGTGTGACCTTACTAGGAGATAGAATCTTTACAGAGATAATTAAGTTGAAATGAAGTCATTAGGGGAAGATCTTCGTCTACCACAAATGGTGTCCTTATGAAAAAAGAAATCTGGACACAGACACACATAGCAGGATGATGATGTAAGGAGACACAGGGAGAAGGTAGCCATCTACAACCAAAGAGAGAGGCCTGGAACAGATTCTTTCCTGAGGACCCCCAGAAGAAACCAACTCTGCAGACACATTTTGCATTTTGGACTTCCATCCTCCAGAGCTATGAGACCATCCATTTCTGTTGTGAAAGCCACTCATTTTGTGGTCCTTTGTTACAACAACTCTAGCAAACTAGTACAGAGCCCAGTCATTCTTGTTATTGTTTAAATAGAAATGGAGTTTCCTTATGTTGACCAGGTTGGTCTCATACTCCCAGCCTTGAGCACTCCTTCTGCCTCAGCCTCCCAAAGCGCTGGGATTGCAGGTGTGAGCCACCACCTCACAACCAGTGAGCAACCAGCCCCAGGTATATTTAATTGCTTTCCTCTTTACCTTTCATCCAATACCTTTATTTTCGATACTGAAGTGTTCGTTGTGACAGTTCCCTCCTTTCCTTGTTCCCTGAAGCTTGAGTGGTGAGATGATAACTCTCTTAGGAGCAGGCTGCAACACTTGGGGTCTGAATCTCAAGATCTAAATTTGGATTGTTGACTGCACAAACTCTGGATTGACACTCCTGGAATATAACTATGACAACAGCTATCACGTAGTACGCCTTTTTTATGTGGTAGCTCTTTCACAAACATCACTTGTCACAAAAACTCAGGGAGATATGCACCAATATAATCGCCACTGGAAAGAAGAAGAAACTGATAATCAGCAAGGTTAAGTAACTTTCCCAAGGTCACACAACAGTTTAACAGATTTGAACCCAAGCAGTCTGACTGCAGAGACTATATATCTTTGCAGAAACCAAATGAGGTAATCCCCTAACCAGAAAGTCAACAAAAAAAATGAAGTGCCCAAAATAGTGGAGTGACTAAACAAGTTATGATTTACACATACAACAAAATATAAAATATAGCATATAAACAATATAAACAAATCAACATGTAACAAATATACCAAATCTATGACTATAAACATGTATGTATTTTTCATATATTTAATGATATGGAAAATGTTTCTAACAATATTAAATGAAAAAAGTATATAAAAGCTGTCTGCATAGTAAAACCCCAGGTTTGTAGTTAAAAATTAGAAAATGCCAATACTGATCGTCTCCAGTGATTGGATAAAAAGGTGATTTTTAAAATTTTTTTCTTTATGTTTCTATTTTTAATTTATATGACTATATTCCACCTTTAAAATCCAAAAATTAAGGAATAGTAATGCATAAAAATTCCTAAAGTGAGTGCTAATTTCTATCATTGAAGAAAAAGGAGTCTGTTTTGTTTTTATTTTTTCTGCAACAATCACAGCCACCTCTATCTAAAGGTACAGTGTCCTCCCATCCTGGCCTTGTCTGGATTCAATTTCTTAGTTTTCTTAAGAAAATGTCAATTCTACCACCTGCTCAAATGGATGTGTCCTTAATTAACATCATAGATTATCTATACTTGAGCAGCTCTCCAGAGAGGATAACCTTGAACTCATCTGCTCAAAAGAGTTAAAAAGCTTCTTGTAAAAAAATAAATAAATAAATAAATAAAAAATCAAGTAAAATTCCCAGATACCCATACAGCAAATCTATTTCTATGGAACTTGACATTTTACAACCAAATCTTACAGCTGTATCCTACAACCCTACAACCACATTGTTGAGTTCCTTGCAGAATTACCTTTACTGAGCTAAATTTGACCATGAAACCATCCACTTGCATTGCCAGACCTTATTAGTAACAACCCTATGAAACCCATTATCGCATTATATGTGCAGTGCTACTGAACAGTTGTCCACCACATTATTACACTTTAGAAGGAAATTTCTCTCAGGTCAAAAACTGTTATGATTCTTCTAAAAAGCAGGTTTGTCTTCTTCTTATGGACACTTCAATTGTGTTATCCATTTACAAAGTAGAGATCTTGCACACACATCTGTCTTAGCTGCTGCAAAGCTCTGGACCAAATATGAGATGCTCCTCTTGCAAATGTCCAGGTGTATGCATGGTGTGCAAGGCCCAGGTTTCCCCTAGCACTCGTTTCATCCTTTTTAAATTTTTACTATGCTCCTTCAAAGCCATTGTAGAACAAGAAGGATGGAGGAAATGAATGAATTAATGAAGAAAGAAATTTGTGATGGGAACTTATGACTTGAAGTTAACACAATATGAAGGAGAGTTTTATTGCTTCATCTGTGTTTCTAGACAATCCACAGTGATTCAGGAGGAGCTGCCCTGAAGAAAACATGACAAATGGAAGATTTTTCTCCACTACTTGGCTTCAAGAAGAATGACAAGGCTTAAGTACACATACAGCTCTGACAAGCTCCACTGTGACCACAAAACTACCTAAAACAGACTATTTTCTTAGGAAATAGGCCAAGTGCGTTAGGTCCAAATGGACAAATGAGAGAGGCAGTGAAGAGTGATTTTTCCTTTGTTCCTTTGCAATTTTCTAAGTTAAAATTCTATATTGCATATTTACACACAAACTTTCAACTTCAGAAAACTGAGGATAAAGCAGGTATCAGAACAAGGGAGAGTAGGCTCTACCTACCACCAACAGCAGTGTGATCACTTGATTAGGGCCTCTTTGCTCATGGATACTGAGAGATTTGCACACAGCTTTTCAGAACCTGTCCTGTTCATTCCTAAGAGAACGTCTGCTGTTCCCTTCTTTACCTTGCCTCCCTGGGTTTTCATCATCTGTTGGTCATTTTTGCTGTTGTTGTCATCGTTGCTTTTTCCATTTAGCGTTTAAGTTTGGTGTTTCAGCTTTCCCTGCAGGCAGGATTTGATCTCTTCCTTTCCTGTAAGCAGCAATGTGGCCTGCCCTAACATTCCCTCCAGAACAATCTTTCTCTGTAAGGTGCTGAGTCACCGAAGAGAGCTACAGACACTCTGTGGGCAGCCACAGCCAGTTGAGAAAACAGACTCATTTTCCAGTATTTAAAAGGTTACTTTCAAGAGTGAGCAAACTCAGGAGGACCAGGAAAGTGGGCGAGAAGTTCATGCAGGGTAAAAAGCACAAAGTCCATTTCAGTTTGAGGAAGGTCATATTTCATAAATGAAAATAGTATGAATGGAAAATTCCCCATTTAGCAGCAAGGAGGTAGCTTGTCAGCCTTGTGCTAGGACTGCAGAGAGTGCTGTTTAGTTCTCATCCTTTCCTACTGGTCTCCACCTTTGAGTTTTTCCCCAGTTAAATGGGAAGATGACTTTTGCTCCTCCTGTAATAGAAGGGTATTGAAAGGAAAGATGTGTGATGTTCTGAGCTTCTAAATGCCTTGATTTAGCTCTTGATCTTCAAATATCTATTGCTTCAAAACCAAAGTCCGGGATTCAAACTTTCCATTTTAAATTTCCCAAAGGTCAATGAATCAAAAGTAAACTTTTTAAGTAAAAGAATAAAGCAGGCTGGACACAGGGGTTCGTGCCTGTAATCCCAGCACTTTGGGAGGCCAAGACAGGAGAATCAACTGAGCCTAGGAGTTCAACACCAGCCTGGGCAACAGTGATGAGGCAAGAAACGGGTCTGGGGACAGTGAACAGAAGGCCAATTCACCCTTCAGCTATAACAGGAAATATCCTCTCCATAGGCCATATGCCATGAATCATGTTGTAACTTTACTTCATCCTCTTCATTTACATAGGGCATACCCCAATGAGAGGGTATTTAAACACAAAACCTCTGTAACATGGCCTTTGAGCCCCTATACTCAGGCCTACTCCCACACTGTGGAGTGTATTTTCATTCTCAATAAGTCCCTTCATTCCTTCCTTGCTTTGTACATTTTGTACAATTATTTGCTCAAGATGCCAATAACCTGGACACCCTCCACTGTTAACAGTGAGACTTTGTCTCTACAAAAAAGTTTAAAATTAGCCAGGTGTGGTGGTGCATGCCTATAGTCCTAGCTACTCAGGAGGATAAGGTGGGAGGATTGCTTGAGCCTGGGAGGTAGAGGCTATGTGAGGCCAGGTAGTGAGCTACCTGCACTCCACTGTACTCCAGCCTGGGCAACAAAGCCAAGACTCTGTCTCTTTAAAAAAAAAAGAAGAAGAAGAAGAAGAAGAAGAGGTAGAAGAAGAAGTACAGCAAAATACACAGTAAAAGTTTGAAACTATACACCTTTAAAAATGGGTATTGGTGAAAACTTCTTGTAAATAAACAATATTTCAAAATAGAAAAGGCTTAAAAAATGAGTATTCATCCCACTGAAACACAGGGAGCCTTCCCATAAAATAATATGTGACTGTGAGATTATGACAAGACCCTCCCAAATCCTTCTTGTATTGCAATAATCACACCATCTATCATTCCAATAAGGTGGTCTCATTATAAATATATAATCTTACCCACGCTGGCAAGAACCACGTGGGGTAAGAATAATTATCTCATTTGTTTTTTGTTGTTGTTGTTTTGTTTTGTTTTGTTTTGTTTTGAGATGGAGTCTCGCTCTGTCACCCAGGCTGGAGTGCAATGTCACAATCTCAGCTCACTGCAACTTCCACCTCCCAGGTTCAAGTGATTCTCCTGCCTCAGACTCTCAAGTAGCTGGGATTATAGGCATCCGCCACCATGCCCAGATAATTTTTGTATTTTTAGTAGAGACAGGGTTTCACCATGTTAGCCAGATTGGTGTCAGACTCCTGACCTCGAGTGATCCTTCCACCTCAGCCTCCAAAGTGCTGGGGTTACAGTGTGAGCCACCACGCTGGTCTAATTATATCATATTTTAAATAAGAAAACTGAGATTCAGAGAAATTAGGTAATTAGTCTTATATTACGGTAAGAAGCAAATACTTGGTCTGTCTGAACACAGAGCCACTCTACTCACACTTTTCAGCTGATCAATCTGCTACACTGACTTCTATTGAACTTCCTGCTCTCAGCTACTCTATGGAAAAGGCATAAAATTTAGAATCACAATTCTGCTCACTCACCAGAAAATTAGGCAGGTATACACCTGTCTGGGCCTGAATTTCCTCAGCTCTAAAATTGGGATAACAACGTCCACCAATTGTGTTGGAGCATACATGAGATAATATAGGTAAACCATGGGGTATAGTGCCTGACTCATAGGAGGTGTTTAATGAGTATCAGAACATAACCATACCATTCTTAACATACACTGAAATGCACTGATATTTAACTTTTTTAAAAGTGTGTTATGGTTCCCCCAACTAGATTAAAAATCTTTTTTTGTGTCCTTGTATCTCTTAGAATGCTATTGACTACAAGTTCTGGAAACCAGACTTAGCTGGATTAAACAGAAATTAAATCAATCACCTCACATAGGAGGATGACCAGAGCAGGCTTGAGGAGTGGTCTGTTCAGCAATCAGCAATGCCATTAAGGACCTTGACTCTTTCTGTAGGCTCCACCCCTCCAGGCTGTGCTCCACCCTCAGGCTTGTTACCCTCCAAGGTAAAGGAGGGCTATGGTTGCCTACAATGAGCAGCAGCCGTCACACTTCATTCATGTCTGAGAGGAGAGGAAGCCTGCCTCCCTGTGTTCTAAGGATAAGAAAGCTTATTTCCCACACAGCTATTCAGTCTCTCCTTGCATCTCATTGGCCCACACTAACTTTAGCTTGCACATCCTAAACCACTCACTGGTAAAGGGAGATGGATTTTCATGATTAATTTGATTAATCATCTGAAGAGAAGCAGAATTTATCCACTACTCTGCTCAAAGCTTTATATATTAAGGCTTGATTTCTACTCCTTGAATGGCTGAATTGATGAGAGCAAGCTTGTTTATGACTACAGATGGAAATTGTTGCAATATCCAGAAAGTGAACAGTAAATTGACATAGAAATAAACCCAGCTTGTCCAGTTTCTGAGTGTGCAGTGCCTTATGTCCACCGGTTATGCAGAAAGGGTGGTAAGAGTACCCATGCTTATACACACTTCCCCTTAGACCAATCCTGTTGTGACACTGACTAACTTAGACCTATAAATACAATTCTCAAGTGTATACAGATGACATGAATGTGCAGAAGGAAAACGAGACCCTTAACACATTTTCTACAGCAGGTTCCTCAAGAAATAATTTAGAGGGTGCATATTCACTGCCTTAACTGACATTGAATTACATAGGAATTAATCTCTATTCAGCCCCTTTTCAGTCCTTGTGATACTATGGAAATGAAAGCCGGTTTACTCCTGAGTCTTTACTACTTTCTCACTCTCGTTAATCTCCCTTTGGAGCTTTGAAGAGCATATGTCTGAACTTTTAAACATTGTTTTTCTTTCCTCCAATTATTTTTTACAGTTATCTTGTATTTGTGATAAGCAGTATTGGTCTTGCCATTTGAAATAGTGATACAAAGTTTCCTTTGAAAATATATTTATTTAAGAAAAAGAAAGCCAATTAAAATAATTAATTTAGAGAAGAGACTGTACAGGGATATGTTAAAAATGATGATGGTAATGTGTAGTGATACATGAATATGGAAAAAATATGAAAGAAAGTATTATGAGAATGCTAACGTTTGAAAAGCATTTAACTGGAATAATTAGAGAATGCTTGCAGATATTTAAGGATAAAATGCTGACTCATAGGGCAATTATTTCAGGAGCCACATGAGGGCAGTGTATCAGCAACTGTAAAGACAATTTGGGCAGCACCAGGTCTTAATACCACTGTTGCTCAAAATGTGGTCCATAGACCAGCAGCTTAAGTGTCACGTACGAGCTTGTTAGAAAGGCAAAGTTGCTGACCCACCCTAGAGCTCCTGAATCAGAATCTGCATTCCAGCAAGACTTCCTAAGCAATTCTCATGCACATTAAAGTTTGAAAGGCACTGACTTGGGCTCACATCTTTGGGGTCCTCTTCACCTAATTTTCCCTCTTTGACAACAAGCTGACATATTTATAATTTTGAAGAAGTATATTTGTCCATGAATTCTACAGTCACACTGCTTGGGTTTGAATCCCAGCTCTTCCTGTAACAGCATGACTTGGGCAAAAAACTGAATTTCCAACACTTACAGCATTGCCTTGATAAACAGATATTCAGATAAAAGATAGACGAATAAATCAATTATTTGGACACAGAGATACTATATTTCCTTAGTGTTTCTATGTTTCTGCCACCCTTTATTTTGTTGGATTGATGGAAGAAGATTTATTTGTACCTTTCAGTATCAACTGCTTTAAATCTTTTTGACATAAGACAAGAAATGAATGTTTCCACATACAGACATAGACATTAAAATATCCTTGCCACACAAATGAGCTTTCTCAGAGCCTTCCCCCGTGTTACGGTGTCTGCTCCGGCTAGTATAAGACCCAGGGAGCACCGAGTGTGTACAAGTAGAGACAAGTACACCAAACAAGAAAGCTCGCATTCTAATCATTGTATTGGTTTCAGAATATCTAGGACTCAGGGAAATCCAGAAAACCAAAGTAAAAGAACAAAACACACTTGTGTTCTCTGGCCTAAAAATCAATAGGTTATTCTAGTCAAATATTAAAAATGACTTGTATACTTCAAGGAGCAGAGTTACACCTGAAAGAAAACTCTATTAATATTTCCTCTCTTAATAGGACAAGGGCAGGAGATTGAGAAAAGAGTGGAATGCTCCAAAAAGTACAAAATACGAGGCCTCCTTCCTCCTTAAGCTTTGTCCATGTTCCAGTCATTCACCACTTCAAATTAATTAACCATTGAGTGCTTTCTTCATTAGTTCTGCGCCCAGAACATACTGAGAAGAGACGCCTAATTAATGGGTTATTCCTGGGCTGGGGTGAAGCTCTCTGAGTCTACCCTTGAAATGTTACAGTGACTGTCCTGTAACTCCAAAAGGTGGCAATGGAGGAAAAAGAGGTTCTCAAAAATCCAGCCAAAAAATCAGTTCATAAAGCTTTTCCTATCATTCACTCTAGATGGTGGGGTACCACTTCCACCATTTTAAAGATGGACTTTTCATTTTTTCACATCTTGATTTTATGTCCACATCCATTCATTCATTCAATCACTCACTCATTTTCCTTCACTTATTCAACAATTTTTAAAAATTAATTTTAAATAATTTTTAAATTTTTAAAATTTGTTGTTGTTTTTTTTAATAGAGACAGGGTTTCAATCTGTTGCCTAGGCTGGAATGCAGTGATACAAACAACTCACTGTAGCCTGGTACTCCGAGGGAACTCCGAGGTTCAAGTGTTCCTTCTGCCTCAGCCTGCTGAGTAGCTGGGATTACAGGGCATGCATCACAACACCTGGCTTCATTCAACAAATATTTTTGTGCACCCTCTAAATGCTAGGGATATAGAAGAAACAAGACAAACAAGGTCTCTGCTCTGGGGGAATTGAGTTCTAGAATGTGAGAGAAGAAAAAACAACAAAAAGACAAAACAGAATAATATGGTTGTGAGTGTGGAAAGTGAACAATCTTAGAGCAATTCATCAGGCAAAGGCTCTCTGAGAATGAGACACTTGTTCCAAGACCTGAGAATGTGACATTTGCTCCAAACCTTACAGGAAGAAAGTTCCATTCAGAGGACAGCTAACAAAAAGACTCCAAGACAAGATCAAATGGCATGCTTGAGGAACAAAAAGAATCCGTGCACCTATATAAAGCTAATCAAAGTAGTGACTACTATGCATAAAACTATGTTGGCAAAAATTCAGTGAATGAATGTGTTTCTGTGTGGTGCTCATTAAGGTGATGTGAGAGCCTAATGTAATGAGCCCAGGGACTCCAAGTTCCATTGTGATATTTGTACATATTTGTACTGCCTAGAGTTAATTAATGGTTGTAGGGAAAGAGAAATGCTTTGCATATTGGGGCTGAGTTGACTGAGATTTCTGTAGATGCTCAGAAATAGACCTATTTGAATGATTTTTGCCATGGACAGAAATGTATCTGATCCCATCACTTTGTGTTGTATATTACACATTGAGTTATTTTGGAATGCTTTATCACATTGGCTCTGGAAGAGATAATTACAAAACAGAAATCGAACCCACTCATGAAAAAGTCCTGGATATTAAAAAAATTTAGACCTATAAGTAACTTTTATAATAACCTTCTGTTGAGAATCTGTTTTTTCCAAAGCATCATTACTCTTCATAATTAGGTCTACAATTTCCCCATAGAATATGATCCATTTCATTTGAAGTGCTAAAACCAAGTGCTAGTAGTTGATCACTGTCTGCCTGTAATTTGCATCGCTCTTTATCCAGGAAAATATTAGTTCTTATTAGCCAGATAGAGATCTATTATGAATGTCAATGTAACTTAATTAAAGCATAATATTAATCATAATACTGTCTTCCAGACTCAAATACTGTCTGAATGATGTTTACTGATGTAGACCTTCACCGATGAAGTACAAAAATAAATCAGATGAAGGCATTTTTGATGAGTAGAGAGATTTAACCAAAGCCTTTCTTAATGAAAAAATAATGTACTGGAAAGTATAGAAAGAATTGTATCTGCTAAGTCATATTCAAAACAGGATACCAATAAAATAAGAAATTTATTTTACCAACTTTATACCTAAGCATTAAGTTATATATTTAAAATTTCTGAGTGTTCCATGCACTGTGTGTTATAAATATTTGCCAACAAGTCAAGCGCATAACCTCTACTAGTTTTCCCAGATTTTATATATTACTATTTAAAATGCACAATAAAATTTTAGGCCTAGCCACAATCACAGTTTTCTTGTCTAGTATCTACATATATAATAACATTGAAAACCAAAGTGTCTTCTGCATTAATGAGGATGACAATTTCTTTGGGGAAAGTTGTTCATTATTTTGGAAAAATGTTCTAATAAATTGTTGGTTAGGCAAGATAAGGCCCAAAACCTGGCACTGGAATAGTGTTTGGGGATGGTGGGGCAGTGGGAGGTGAGTATTGAGTCAATGTGATGTTAAGCCACTCTCCAAAAAAGGCTGTCTTTCTCCGATGTAGAGAATGTTGCAGTAACTTGTTGGGAACTCTCTGGTTGGGGCCGTAGTTGCCCCAGAAACAGCTGGGTTGTCACAAAGGAGCTAAAGAGGAAAAGAGAATGAGAACTTAGATCTGTACAAGAGCGGTCCTAGCCATAAGAGAAAAGAGAAATTTAAAAAATCCCTCCTTAGCGAGTCTCAGAGGACTTGGAACAAGCACACAGTACTCTGGCAGTCTCTTGGGTTAAGGCCTTGAATTATGGCACTAAAAGAAAGAGTCATCTCAAGAAGCTGGGGAAATTGATAGATACTCAGTTTGTACTCTAATTATTCTGTAGAAATTCTTTTGGATGCAAGTAGCAAAAAGGTAGCCTGATTGGATAAAACAATAAAGGAGAATTTTTTGCTTCATAGATTAAAAAGTCCAAACATTTTTATGGGAGTTGAGTTGAGATTTGGTCGGGTACAGCTCCTTTGAGACACAGTTCTTTGAATCTTCTGCCTATCATACATCAGCTTTGCCCTCAGGCTATCTTCACAAGGTGACCACAGCATCTACTGAGACCACCTGCCCCTCAGACACATCCAAAAGAAGAGGCTGGATTCCTCCAACTAATGAGCAAGGGAAATGTCATGTGTTGATTACTAGGCCTACATTATCTGAGCTAATAAAGATGTTGAAGGGACTGGGTTACCTTGATTGGTTTTGATATGTCAGAGCTAAGGACTGCCATGGAAATGTAGTCAGGCATTATGAGGGAAGAAGGGAGGATGCTTGGAAGACAATTTTGATGTCCTTTATAAAAATCTTATTATCGGCCGGGCACAGTGGCTCACACCTGTAATTCCAGCACTTTAGGAGGCCAAGGCAGGTAAATTGCCTGAGCTCAGGAGTTCAAGACCAACCTGGGCAACATGGTGAAACCCCATCCTATTAAAAATACAAAAAATTAGCCAGGCGCGGTGGCAGGCGCCTATAATCTCCACTACTCAGGAGGATGGGGCAGGAGAATCACTTGAACCTGGGAGGCAGAGGTTGCAGTGAGCCGAGATAGCACCACTGCACTCCAGCCTGGGAGACAGTGCGAGACTCTTGTCTCAAAAAAAAAAAAAAATCTATCTTGCTGAACTTTTACATCGGGAAGAGTTTTAGGAATAAGTTTATGGTCCACTGAAATTTCAGTTAACTGGTCAAGAAACTTCAAATTTAATTCTCTTTCCATAGCTGCTACATAATAAAATGACCTTAAATTTAGCAATGCTATTTTCTCAGAGTTAGCCAAAACCCATTTAATCTATAATATTTTTAGTAAAACTTACCGTACTCAGAACTGAACATTTTAATAAACTGATAGCAATTTGAAAGCTTTAAAGAATCAAGCAACTCAAGACTTCTCATGAAGGCAGAAGCTGGATATTGGAGGAACTTGGAGGTCTTGAGACAGCAGAGGAGGACTGGCCTCTGCAACCCCACAGTCAGAAGCTAAGGCACGCTGCCCAAATATAATGCCAACTGTGCAGCCTGAAAAAGGAGCCCAGCTGTGAGGCTCCAGAGGATTTTTAGGACTCCCTCTGGGCATCCTTGCACCAGCATATGGGGGCTCTCCCAATAAATACCAAACGACTGAGTAGCAGGAATTCCTGCCAGCAGCCGCACAGTTGGAGTGATTCTTTAAGCAGCAAACAATATTTTCCAGATGTACAGACTCAGTGTGCTGGGAGATAGGCTTGGGGAGAACAGGCTAGATGTTTATCTCTTCTGACTGAAGAGGTGTGTGGCTGGTGCCCTTCTGGCCATGAATTAAAGAATTCAGTTGTATTTGTTTTACCACAGTGAAGAAAGAACTAAAGAATAATGAAGGTGATGGTTCTAGGAATCAGGAGACCCCAGGGCTCAGCTGCAGGCTGAAGTTTAGAGTACCTCCCTCACTTCCTGAAGGATTTGTCCGTTGCTTATTTCTACTTTGCCAATATGCAACTGTCGAATATCTGTATGGCACTTTCAGAGATCCTGGAGTACTCTGAAGATATGGGAGTCATTTCCTGTTTGATCTCTTTTTGACTCACACTAAATTTGTCTGGCAAATGCTTTCCTTCTAAAAGCTTTCATGAACTTCACCTGGTAGAACTTTATTTATTGTCTGTTTAGCAAGGTCTTTAAAGATTAAAATCAAGAATATTTGCATTTTAAAGAATATTAACTCTCTTGATTATGAACCCAGCCAGGAAAACAGAACAAAGTTGGATGGCAAATGCATTATTTATGTGAGAATTTTTAATTAATTGATTTGAATAATTTTCATCATGCTGGTTTGGATTGACAGATAATGTACACTGTTCTGTAGCTGCTTCAGTCTATGTTAGCCTCTTCTAAAGGATGGCAGTTTTTCATCTGGGCACACTGACCTTGAACAGGATAACAGATTGTGTGCTGTAAACCCGTCTCAGCTGCTACAAAGATTCTCTACTTCAAAAATATCTTTCAAAAATATCTGCCTTGCAGGTGCTGAAATCCCTAGCCCTGTACTTTATAGCTTGGAAGAAGGCATTTCCAGGAGCCCCCTCTTAAAATATAAATATTACTTGGAAAAGTCATGCATTTTGCCAACTCACATCTGGTTTATATAGAATGTCTCCTTGAATTTATAATTCTTTTTCTTGCACATTCCAGTTAGGGGTGGTACCTAACATTCTCTTCCATACTATCTGAATTCTTTATATTTGAATTATTCTTTTTTCCTGTAGGCTTAACTATGAAATTATTACACACACACACACACACACACGCCACCTGTTTATGTAACCAGTACCCTGAAGCATGTGCCACAAAACACCGTCATACACTGATGTTGCTATGAATATAATTCTAACCTCATTACTAAGTCATATATTTCACCCCTCCTGAGCTCAGCATTGTATCCTATTCTTACTATCCCATTTGCCATTTTCTAACAACAGTAGAAGCTACTATGTTGCTAGGTAACTTCAGCAATATTGCACGTAGCCCTCTACTTTCTATATTCTTCTGGATTCCTTCTTGTGATCTAATTATAATTCTTTTTCTTCTGAAGTCTCTCTTCCCATCCGTGGTTGCCATTGTCATTGGAGAGCTGTCGGTGTATTATTGTCACTCTTGAATTCACTGATGATAAGCTATAATTTGCTTATCCTTCACAGAATAGAAAACTGACATGTTCTTATGATGCATCTGCATGCTGTCAGAGAAATAGTTCCTCTCTTAGAGGTTACATTCCCAAAGAAGGTTTTCAACATGTGGCAACCCTCCCCGTCCCATTTGCCTCACCTTTCCAACCCCTGTAGTAATATCTTTCCTTCAAAAAGCAGGCTCGTATCTTGATCATAGTCAAGTTTTTTTGTGCAGTGATAAAATTCTGACAGAAAGTAAAGGATAAACAATGCTCAGCCTATGAACTAGTAAACACCAATAGCCATAAAAATGACAATAACTACATTTAGCTGTGAACGTTTTGTGTGCCAGGCACTGCTAAGTGATTTACACACATTACCTCATTTGATCTTCATAAACTCTATGAAGTACCATCACTCCAATTTTGTAAATGAAGAAGCTGAGGTGAGACCCAGAGAGTCCAGATTATATGGTGAGTGAGTAGCAGAACAAAGATTTCTTCATTTATGATTTCATTGATTATAAAAAGTGATACCATCTTAATAACAGCTTTACATTAAATGTAAATGTTAATTGCAAGATAAAGCTTGAATTCAGAAATATTAAAATAAGGAAAACCAGGTACCTTAGAAACAAAAAAAGTACTGTATGTATATAACTTACTACCATTCTCTTGGTTATAAATTAGAATTGTTCTCTAACATTATTTCTGGTAATTAATGTCATTGGATTGATGTCTTCTAATTCCATTGTTTCCCTCTTCCACACCCCAACTTCTATCTTGTCACTACCATTTAATGGGGTTCTTCCCAATGCATAAATGGCTGAGTATTTTGTAAGTTATGAAAAGGTGCCTTTGAAATCAGAAAGCCTGGAGTCAAAGCCTCTGACACTTACCAGATAAAACATCTGGAGCAAAATAATTCTTTGACTTGACTTCTATGGTCATATTTTGTTTAATTTTATTACATTTTTTGATGGAGAGACAGATTTATAAAAATACCTAAGTCCTGGCCAGACATGGTGGTTCACACTTGTAATCCCAGTACTTTGGAAGGCCAAGGCAGGCAGATCACCTGAAGTCAGTTCAAGACCAGTCTGGCCAACATGGCAAAACATTGTCTCTAGAAAAATACAAAAATTACCCGGGCATAGTGGTGTGTGCCTTTAATTCCACCTACTTGGGAGGCCGAGGCAGGAGAATCACTTGAACCCAAGAGGCAGAGGTTGCAGTGAGCTGAGATCGCACCATTGCACATTGCACTCCAGGCTGGGCAACAGAGCGAGACTCCGTCTCAAGAAAAAAAAAAAAAAAAAAAAAAAAACCTAAGTCCTCCAGCCTGTGACTAGCCTGTGACTGACTTCTTTGATAGTAAAATTAGTCTTTTGTTTATCCTAATATTTCTCTATGGTGCTTATAATACCTTGCACATACTAAGGTACATATTCAGTAAGTATCTCTTTAATCACATTTGTTAATTGTTAATATATATATTTTTCCAAATAGCTACAGTGTACTGGTATTATTAGAACCAATAAAGTAATTTGGGGAGAACTCCTTTACATCTCTTCCTTAAGAAATATTATCTTAGAGTTGTGCTTTTACCTACTCCTTGGTGCTTTGCTTAAAGAGGCTAAGATTCTACTCTTTCCACAAGAATGTAACTTCTCAAATATTTAATATGTGCCTTCTTCTTTGAAGAAGAAAGAACTTCCTATTCTGCTGTATAGGTTTCTTCAAGGAAGAAGGCACGAGTGAATGGCAGGGAGAAAGGTGAACACAGAGTTAATTTTACTAGGCTTTAATACAGAATGAATAGAAAAATTTTTGCCCTAGAGATGATTTGAAACTTATTTCAATATGTATGGCATAATGTGCATGTACTTTTATCATCTCTTCCTCTTGAAAAAATAGCCAGTTTAGGTGCAGAAATTAAGCCAGAAAACACTGTAAGAACATCTATTTTCTAAACACTTTTACTTGGCTAGCTGTGAAATACATGGATTAAGCTTAATTGTGAGGCTATTGTGTTGCAAAGTACACTGAACTCTTCATAAATGTGTAGATAACCAAATGAAGAAGAGTAGAGACAGAAGACAAGCCTCTAATTTAATTGGGTGATTAGTCATTTAATTTTCTTTGTATTTTCTATCTTTCCTGTTATACTTCATCTCAGAAGTGTTTTATAAAAGAAACTAAATTAGAAAGAGAGAGGGAGAAAAAGATCCTGATTGGTGAGTTGTGGGTAAAAAGCTCTACTTGGAATCAGCATAGAAACAAAAGAGAAAATGGAAAAGAAGTCTGAACATTAGACACTTGTTTAAACATTGGGCTTATACTGTTTTCTCATTCAAGATTTTGAACCTTGGATTTAATGAAACTAATCCAGGTCGTTTGGGTTGCATATCTCTGAATAATAACAATGTGAACTTTTCCTGGTTTTAAAAATGTTATTTTGTTTTATTTATTTATTTATTTATTATTTTGAGAGGGGGGTTCTCACTAACGTTCTCCAGGCTGGTCTTGAACTCCTAGGCTCAAGGGATCTTCCTGCCTCAGCCTTCCAGGTGGCTGGGATTATAGGTATGAACCACCATGCCTGGCAACCTTCCCTCTTTTGATTTATAGATTTTTCATTACTTATTTGATAATAAGCCTCTTGTATCATCTATTTCAACTATATCAAAGTGCACAAATTCCAAATAATATTAGGGTATAGAATTTGTTTCAAGTGCTATTAATTACCCCTTTTGAGAACAGTTTTATCTTTTATCTAACCAATGCTTTGTATATTTTGTGGAAACCATGAGGTTGATATTTCCTTTCATGTTTAAAACTCATGTTTATTTCTTATTCTCCTGACACTTTTTCAGCATTACAGTCATACAGTCACGCTCGGGTCAGCAAATACACCGTGTGAGGGCTATCATTCCCCAATTCTACACCCAAGGCAAATATTACTCATTGGTCTTTCCTGTTTATCCTGCGGTTGTACTTGGAATCCTTCTCGACACGACACACCAGACATCCATTACTAATGCAATCTCAGCATAAAAGCTTTTTGCCAGACTATGCCAAAGATTAATTTATTCCCTTCATTTTCTTTAATTATTATAACTAAATTGTTTCAGGATCCTTTTCTGCCTGATTGGATTTTCTCCTACCTTAACAGATTTTTCTCGTGAATTAGAAAGTGATATTCATTCACTGTGACAAGGATTCCTTTATAGAGGAAAAATCTCTCCCAATAGGAATTCTAGTCCCGAGGTTTATTTTACACTTTGACAAAAATAGGCAAAAATTTAATCTAGTCACTTTTTGAGTGAAGACATGGCATCAAAATCACAAGATAAACATGCAGTGTTAGATCTTTATAACTTTATATGCACCTGCCTCATACGTTCTTATTTTTAAACCAATCAAATCCAAAGTACAGTGTTTGTTATCTTTGATGTCCAGAATATATGCTTTCTCTCCCATGTTGCTTAAAATACGTTCAGCTGGTCAGAAGTGATCAGCTTCCAGACCCAAATATGAATTTTGGATTCTTTTTTTTTCTTTTCTTTTTCTTTTTCTTGAGACGGAGTCTTGCTCTGTTGCCCAGGCTGGAGTGCAGTGGTGCAATCTTGGCACACAGCAACCTCCACCTCCCGGGTTCAAGCGATTCTCCTGCCTCAGCCTCCCAAGTAGCTGGGACTACAGGCACGCACCACCATGCCCAGCTAACTTTGTATTTTTAGTAGAGACGAGGTTTCACTGTGTTAGCCAGTATGGTCTCAATCTCTTGACCTTGGGATCCACCTGCCTCGGCCTCCCAAAGCGCTGGGATTACAGGCATGAGCCACCACGCCCGGGCTTTCATTTTGGATTCTATTTACAGCAGAATGGCATTGTCCCTCTGAAATATTTTTCTAATGGGTTTATTTGCTTCAGGTTGAAATGTGGAAACTTCTTCATCATTTGTTCATTTAGACCGCATCAATTCATGCATACTAAATTCCAGTGATAAAAGGATAAGTATTTTCCTCTGTCTTTCTTTCTCTTGCTTGCTTGCTTGCTTTCTTGCTTTATATTTTTCATTTCTTTCTGTCGTGTGTGTGTGTGTGTGTGTGTTTTGGACAAGGTCTCACTATGTTGCCCAGGCAGGTTTCAATCTCTTGGGCAACTTATGCAAACCTCCCTTCTCAGCCTCCCAAGTAAGTAGGATTACAAGGCACATACCACCACACCTGGTTTAGAACATAAATCTCTAACATTTAATTAAAAATCACACGTGAATGTGCTATTTTTCTTCAGATTCATTTCACCAAAGTTCTAATTTTATTAGTTTCTGCAAAGTCAAACAGACCTTACAGTTATTAGAAGCAGAGGATAAAGGATTTAGCACAATGCCTTAATAGTGGTAGATTCTTGTTGCTTTGTTTTATTTTGTTTCTTTTTCATTTTTATTTTATTTTATTTTTCAACTTTTATTTTAGATTTAGGAGGTACATGTGCAGGTTTGTTATCTGAATATGTGATTTGATGCTGAAGCTTGGGATATAAATAACCTCATTACCGAGGTACCAAGCATAGTTCCCAAAATATTTCCAACCCTTGACCCCTCCCTCTCACTCCTCTCTAGTAGTCCCCAGTGTCTACTGTTGCCATCTTTACGTCCATGAGTACCCAGTGTTCCCACCTGTAAATTAGATCATGAGGTATTTGGTTTTCTGATAATTGCCTCCAAATGCATCCATGTTGCTGCAAAGGACATATTTTCTTCTTTTTATGGCTGCGTAGTACTCCATGGTGCATATGTACTATATTTTTAAATCCAATCCACCATTGATGGGTACCTAGGTTGGGTCTATGTCTTTGTTATTGTGATAGTGCTGTGATGCACATGCAAGTGCATGTGTTCTTTTAGTAGAACAATTTGGTTTTTTTGGATACATACCCAGTAATGGGATTGTTGAGTCAAATGGTAATTCTGCTTTAAGTTCTTTGAGAAATCTCCAAACTGCTTTCCAAAGTGGCTGAATGAATTTACATTCTAACAACAGTGTGTAAGCATTCTCTTTTCTTCGCAACCTCATCAGCATCTATTTTTTTTTTTTTTTTGAATAAGAGACATTCTGACTGGTGTGAGATGGTATCTCACTGTGGTTTTGATTTACATTTTTCTGATGATTAGTGACATGGAGCATTTTTTCATGTCTTTTTTTGGCCACTTGTATGTCTCCTTTTGAGAAATGTCTGTTCATGTCCTTTTGTTCATTATTTCAATTGGGTTATTTGTTTTTTGCTTATTAAATTGCTTAAATTGTTTATAGATTCTGGATAATATACCTATATTGTATGCGTAGTTTCTGAATATTTTCTCCCATTCTGTAGTTTGTCTGTTTAGTATGTTGATAGTTGCTTTTGCTGTGCAGAAGTTCTTTAGTTTAATTAGGTCTCATTTGTCAATTTTTGTTCATGTTGCAGTTGAGAACTTAGTCAAAAATGAGTTGCCAAGGTTGATGTCCAGAATGGTATTAACTAGTTTTTCTTCTAGGAGTTGTAGAGTTGTGGGTCTTACATTTAAATCCTTAATCCATGTTGAGTTAATTTTTTTATAAGGTGATGGTGAAAGGTAGGGGTCCGGTTTTATTCTGTACATGGCTAGCCAGTTATCCCAACACCATTTATTGAATAGGAAGTCTTTCCTCATTACTTGTTTCATCAAAGATCAGGTGGTTGTAGGTGTGCAGCTTCATTTTAGGAGCCTCTATTCTATTATTCTATGTATCTGTTTCTATGCCAGTACCATGCTGTTTTGGTTACTGTAGCCTTATAATATAGTTTGAAGCTGGGTAATGTGATGCCTCTGGCTTTATTCTTTTGGCTATTTGGTTTCTTTGATTGCTTTGACTATTTGGGTTCTTTTTTGGTTCCATATGGATTTTAGAATAGTTTATTCTAATTCTGTGGAAAATGACATTGATAGTTTGATAGGAAAAGCATTGAATCTGTAGATTGCTTTGCAGAGTATGGCCATTTTAACAATGTTGAGTCTTCTAGTTCATAAACATGAAATGTGTTTTCATTTGTTTTTGTCATCTGCTACTTCTTTTAGTAGTGTTTTATAGTTCTCCTTGTTGAGATCTTTCACTTTCTTGGTTATGTGTATTTTTATTTTATTTATATGTGTATTTTATTTTTCTCTCTCTTTTTTTTTCTTTTTTTTTTTTTAGAATAAAAAGAATGAAAGAGAGAAAGGAAGAGGAAGAGATTTTAGAAAAAGAGAGAAAAGAAGAAAGAAAGAAACAGCAAAAGAAAGAAGTCTTTTATTTTTCTCATAGCTATTTTAAATGGGATTGCATTTTTGATTTGGCTCTCAGCGTGAATGTTACTGGTGTATAGAGATGTTACTAATTTTTGTATCCTGAAACTTTCCTGAAGTTTTTTTGTTGTTGCTCTTGTTTGTTTTTGTTTTTTTGTTTAGGGAAGGAAGCAAGTACAGTGTGAGGAAATTTAGAAAAACCAAGGCAGGTTCTCAGCCTTCATGTATTATTCTAAACAGTCTGATTCTTCGCCCAAAATTGCACTCCCCAATCAGCAAAACAAAAGCCTAGAATTAAATAATCCATCCTCCTAGAATGTAGTTTAGCCTGCCAGCTGTTTACCTATCACATTACAAACATTGCCATCTTATATGGTGCTCTCCTTAAGACAAAGTGTGTAAGTATAATTTTTGATGCACATGCTTCTCCAACAGAGGTAGCTTCTTCATCCGTATCTGCTAATGCGTTTGATGGCAGTGATTGAAAACTGATGTCTGCAGGCAAACCTTGGTAAGGTGTGGTATGAAAATAGTGCTTTGTCTACCCCATCACCATGTAGTAAGCAGATCTCTCTAGTAACCAGGTCTAGCTGGAAACATAAATATGAAGGTCAGATAAAATATGCAAGCTGAAGATACAGTAGTTTCACATCCCTACTCGATATATGGATCATATCTACAGGTGTTGTGCAAAGTTATGGAATGTTGAGTTCAATATGGTTATTGACATCCAAGGGAAGATAGCAAGTGTACAGTGAACACTACAAATCTGGAACTTGAGGCATGGAGATACATATTTGGAAGTCATCTTCACATAAATGCTTTTTAAAGCCACGGAGCAAATGAGATCAAGAGACAGAGAGTAGTGTAGCTGTGGAAGAGAAGACTGAATTGTATCACATTACAGTATTGAGAGAACAGGCATAGGAGGAGGAACCAGGGGCAGGAACTGCAAAGAGTTATCAGTGAGGTAGGCAGAAATCAGGAAAGTTGGGCTAAAGAGAAAGAGAAAAGAGAGGATTGTTGAGTGTGTCAGTCCTGCTGAGAGGAGGACAAAGGAGTAATCGCTGAATTTGGTGACATGGGGAGTGCTGGTAACTTCAAAAGAGCGATTTTAGTGGCGTAAAAGGTCAAAAACCCAATGGCAGTGAGATTATGGAGCTAGCAAGTCAGGCATGTCTTTTTAGTATATTTGCTGTGACTCTGAAGCAAAGAAATGAGTTTGAGGCAGGAAAAGAATATGTAGTCAAAAGAGTTTTATTTTGTTAAGGTGCATGCCCTACAAACTCAACTCAAGCATGCTCCAGCCAAGTTGTTATGAATTGTTATTAATGTTTCTGTCCAGCTCCCAGTCCTTGGACAAAAATGTCCTTCCTTTCTATGTTATTTCCTTTCTTTTTGCTTATCATGATTTCTTGGTCATTTTAGCCATAGAACCTGTAGTTGTTCAATTTGTATCAGTTCTGGTACATGATGAATAAACCAACTTCTTCCCTATTTTTAACTCTCGAAATACATTGTATTATATTCTAGAAAGGATTTTAGAGATGTAATTCAATCATCTTACTTTATACATGAGAAAACTCAAGCATTGAAAGGATAAGAAAATGCTTCAGTGATGGATCCAGAAATATAATCTAGGAATTAGATATTTACTTTCTGACAAAACACATTTCTCTTCCTCAATTTACCTCATTATGTCTGATCACTTTTCTCATCCCAGAGATAGCTCCCTGCACATCTGAAGCCAATAAAATATATTAACCATAACCATTGAGACCCAAAAATTAGGCCATTTCATACCACACCTAAAGCAATTTCTGTGAAGATTCAATATACTTTTACTAATACATTTAAGAAATCCTTTGAAATTTTGAATTGAGCCATGAGAAGTCTTTCATTACAAATGGTAGAAAATGCTTTGTTCTTATAGATTAGGGACCTTGCCCATTAGATATGAGATCATAGAGGGCAAGAGTCTGACTTTGAATTTTCAGAACATAAAACAACACCTTGCTTATAGTAGATGTTAAAAAGAAAATCCTTTCTTATTGATGGCAAGAATAAACAGAATAGTAGCTGCTTGGTCTACGTCTTAGAAAACTACATTGTAAGTAGCATTCATACTTTTGGTTCTTGAGCAGGCCATAGCCTGCTTTTATTTGGCTTAGTCTTCTGATTAACAATTGCCATCATATTCTAGGTTATGTTGTTCATCTCTGTGTTTCTTTCATCAGTTTCTATGTAACAATCTTTTTTTTTTCTTCCCTAAGAATTTGTAAAACTAGGTGTCTACTGTATTATCTTCTCTGGTCCTTGACCTAGTAAGAGGCTCAATATCTAATCATTATATGACTCTTGAGATATATGTAGGAGGTTAATACTAGTGATAATTTCTGAGTTGAAAATTGAGAACCTAGTCTTTCTTATGAGCATTATAGAAACATAGAAAAGTAGTCATATAAAGAAAATGATGTTACTATATACATCATTTTCTATATGTCTTACAGATATTGTATGATTCAATGGTCTAAGCCCTGAGTATAAGGAGAACTGACTTTTATATTGATTTCCAAAGCTCACTCTGAAAAGGTGGCTTCATCTGGAAAATGAAAAGTGAGTCCTTTTGAATAGTCAATGGAATAATGAACCTTTCGAACATCCATCAGAAATGTCATTTTAAATAGAATATAAGAGGGAAAAAGTTAAATTCCAATTAGGGAGTATACTTAAAGGGCTATTTTATGTTTTAAGGTTAAAAATGAAAATTGAATATAAAAGCTATAAAAGGCAAAAATTGTGTTATTTCTAATAATATTTCTTGGAGCACTTTATAATGCCCAAAGAAATTTGACTCAACCATAAGAAAATTCTATTTAACTCAAAGTAGTTTAAGGTGATTTGTAAAATCTAAGCTGGGAAGCAGCTCAAAAGGATAAGAAAAAGTATTATAATTCATGGAATCCAGAATTTCCTGACAATTTTTAGACAAGTTACTTAATTTGCCCATGGCACTTTCCACATCTGTAAAGTTATTTGCCAGTAAGGACTTTAATAACAGCAAGCCTTATTATCAGATAAAGTGCTTGATGGAAAACTGCAGAAATCTGGAATTTGAAAATCTAATGTTCCTTTAGAGAGTAAATTAATATGTCACTTGAGACTATGTGAGTTTCATGTTGGCATAATTTAGTTATAGCTATATGCCAGAAATAAAGAAGTAAAAGGGTCAGTCTCAACAGAGCAAACACAAAATATCTCATTTAAAATGCTTCCAATTTGAATATTGAGATTTATGAGGCTTGAGATTTTTTTTTCACTAGAAAAATACCTTTAAGATATGTGGCAGGCTTTGACTCCAGAACCAGCAAGTCATACCTACTGGATCCTCTACCACATAGAAACAAGTGGAAGCTGGCCCAAATTCAGACTAGTCACTCCATACTCACACTTGATATGTGTAGGAGTTTCCACTTTACAATTCACATTAAAAACATAAAGCAAGAGCAAAGATTTTACCACCACTGAGAAAGCATCTAGTTCCTAGCAAGCACCGACATATGGCGTCAAGCTACTGCAGCAACCCTTCTGTTTCCTAAGGCAAAGGGAGCCGGTCCATGGCTAGACGTTCAGTCCTGTCCCTGGTTGTAGTCTGACCCATGCTCTAAAGGCTTTAAGTCAAACAGTGGCTGCGGCAGAGTACAAAGGATAGGAAAGGCTGGTCAAAAAAGCAGACTTCGCAAGTGATGAGAGTAAAAGGATTTTCTAGCATTTTGAAATTTTCTAAATGTAAAAATTGCAGTATACAAATAAGCTATGCTTCATGTATACCAATGGCTTCTTTGATGCATGGAGAAAAATCTTTGTGGGGTGACAGCTAGAGGACTCCAGGGCACCACTGATCATTCTGAAGTGAGAATGAGATGATGCATTCATTGGGGGAAATTTTCATAGATATTTTTGTATCATTTTACAGTGCTTCACTATATTTGATAGGTAAATTGTGGGAAAGCTGTGTGCAAGCAAAATTATATTTGAAATGCATTCATTGAGCTTGCTGAATAGAGAGATTCAAGTGTGTATTGCCTGATAAAGTCAGCAATCATCCTGCAGTCTCCTTTCTGTGTAAATCTAGACATTTATAATTGGGTTTGATGAAAGCCAGGTCCACATACCTTGTTAAATTCCATATTTATATAGCAATTTTATTTCTTATATGATGTAAAAATCACTAATTACTTCTTTCAATTCCCCTTTGAGAATGAGAGCGAAGCATTATTAATCCAATTTTATTTCTATATATGATTAACTAAGCCACTTTGACTCAAATGAAACTGAGTTACGATCTCTCTATCCTTCTGATATACAGTATTGGAATACATAAATAAGTGAATTCAAAACTGTCAGAGGTTTACTTACGAAATTGTATTTCTGGCTACTACTAACACTGTAATGTTTATTCCTTACCAGTAAAAGTGTGTAGAAGTATCGTGTTGAAAATATTTATGGTATTTATGAATCTAGCATAGTACATGGATTGGCAAACCAGCCCAGAGATAAAATCCAGCCCACCATCTGTTTTTGCATGGCCCTTGAATGTAGCTTTTACATTCTTAAATGGTTGAAAACATTCAACAGGGGAAAAATATTTTATGATACATAACAGTGTCTATAAATAAAGGTATATTGGAACATAGCCACACATTCATTTACATATAGTCTACTATTGTTTTCATGCTTTAAAGGCAGAGTTGAATACTTTAGACAGAAACTGTATCACCTGAAAAACCTAAAATATTTACTCTCTGGTCCTTTACAGAAAATGTTTACTGATCCATGATATATAATATATAAGGGAGTTTATATCCTCATAATAAATAGCCTAGCAATAAAGAACAGTATTCATATTTTATTAAAATGAAATACCAAAATATTATAAAGTTATCTGAGATTGAAATAATGTATAAATTCTGTAGATATATAAGGTCTAATATTTGAAATGGAAGTTAGTACTGTTAACATGGTGAATACATGGGTGATGTTTTAATGAAGTGACATTATTCTTTCAATAAAAGAGGAAAAATAATTATAAATAGATGTGGAAACAAATTTATATATGATTTTCATTTTGGAGTACTGTGGTGTATGATACAAAAGATCTTTTGGCTGTAACTCAAAAAAGCAAGAAACAGAAAAAAATGAGTTAAGCGGCTGGGCATGGTGGCTCATGCTTGTAATCCCAGCACTTTGAGGGGCTGAGGTGGGAGGATTGATTCAGTTTAGGATTTCAAGACCAGCCTGGGCAACAGGTGAGACTTCATCTAAAAAAAAAAAAAAAAAGTAAAGAAATAACTAAATTCAGATTATAGAGAGATAAATGATAACATAATTAGTAGCACAACTGAATTATAATTTTAAAAAACATGCTTGGTGAAGTTGTGAAACATTTCCTGAATTCCACACACCTGTACCATTTCCAATGGCTAGTTCTAATTTGGAAATATTTCATTCCTTCTGATAACAACTTCAGACGGAAGAAATAATTTTGTATTATAGTAATAAGTAGTGTATTGGTATTTTACAGGTCACAATGCTACCTGGATAATCAGCATGATTCATTAGCCTGTTTAATAATTCTGACATTAGACTGAAGCCAGACAGATACAGGCTTCTGAAGTAGTTTAGGCTTCTGAGACCTGGCTATGTGTTATTTTTGCAGAGACAGGATCTCACCATGTTGCCCAGGCTAGATGTTAGTGTCTTTTGCCATACTCAGGTTACCTCCAACAATTTACAGTATGGTAAGATGTGGCGATGAAGAAAGCAGAATTCTCTTGTAAGGAATAAGAATTTAATTGCAGATGAGCCTCAAGAACAAAAGAAAGAGGCTTGGAATAGATCACTGGACAACTTTCAAAATAAGGCAAAATTCACTAGCAAGATCAATTAGCAAGAGTCACTTTACATCCCACCTTGGTGGTGGCTTATTTCTCCCCCTCATTGCTTCGGTGCTTCTTGCCATAACCTACTAAATTCCCAACAGACATTAATCTTCAAGAATTAAAAAAAAAAAATAGAATTTCTGAAAATTCTCAGTCATTCCCAAAATCATAAGTAATCTATATTTTTCATAATACTTTCTGTGCTGTTAATTAAGAATACATTATAATAGTAATAAGCAGTAAATCATTTTTCTGTGATAGGTTTATACTAAACCTCTCAGAGTTTTTCTATTAAAATGTTATAATAATAAATTATGGTTTGTTATTATTAAGACACTAACATATTAGTATGTTATGTTAATAATATGTAAAAATAATCTCTACCTGATAATTTTTTAAATCACTAAAAGAAGGCAAGAATGCACAAAATAATGTACAATAAAAATAATTTTAGAATTAAAAAAGAATACCATACCTATTTAATATTTAAAATCATCATTCTTAAAGTAAAACTTTAAAACATACCTAAAATTAATGTCTTGTTCAACAGAAAATATTTTTTCCTTTTGCATTGACAGTCAGATTTTTAAGTGGGTCCAAAAGCATCCTCAAGTCGGGCACTGAGTACATGCAGCTTTTTATAAGTTTATGTCATTGTTTACTGATGAAAATATTTTGTCTGTATGCCCTGATTTTGGTTTTGCAACTGAAATCAATATTGCTTTTGATAATTCAGATTTTGGATCTGTTTCCCATTTTATATAATGAGCATTCACATTATTTCTCTCTGGTTTTCCAATAACACTGTTTACAATGATCTATAACCTACACTGAATATTTAAACATTGAAAATACCAGCAAACATTATTGGATAGTATTCAAATAATTTCACTCAGATCTCCTAGCAAGGTTTATAGATTTTACTGATTTGGCAATGTAAGAACTTATTTTACTTCCAAAACTTATTTCTTGGAACACCACTCATAAGATTTGTAAAAAGTATACTAAGCATATAAATTTATTATTTTATTTTTGCAAGAATAACTCACCATTAAAAAGAGATGGGGCCATGAAAACACACTTGTAACATGTCCACAGCTGCAAGCAAGACTGACTGACTGGACTGTGACCACTAACTTCCATGTGCTCTTTCCCCCTTCCTGGAAATGTTGACATTAACCTTTGACTCCACACGTCAGTGTTTCCTGTTCTTGCTTTAGACTTGACCTTGGTGGTTTCCATGGAACTAATAGTTTCTACGCTGATTGTTATGCTGGAATTTTCACAGGAGAATTTGAATACTTTCTCTGTTTTCCTGATTTTTCAACTGATCTTTTTAGAGATTCAGCATTCAGGAAAACATAAATTTCCTGAGAAACGGTGGGAAGATATTTCCATATGAAAATATCATGACCAACCAATCCTCTAATCCCTCTCTCTCTGTTGATGCCACTTTTACCTGTTGCTAAGGCTGGAGGGCAGAGGCACAACCATAGCTTACTGCAGCCCCAAACTCCTGGGCTCAAGTGATTCTCCCTCCTTGGTCTTACAGGTTTGTGCCACCACACCAGGCTAATTTTTAAATTTTTTTACGGAGACATAGTCTCACTATGTTTCCCAGGCTGGTCTTATAGGTGTGAGCCACCACACCCACCCCTACGGATACATCTTTATTGGGCCTTACAACCCTTCTCACTCACAGGTTTCTGCTTGCCTTTAGCATACGTCCTCCAGTTGGCCCAGTTCACCTCCATTATCACCTCTTTAGCTTACACTACTCTCTCCAGGCGATTCTTGAGCCAAGTGCTTATCTCTGGTTCAACCAGCTGTGACCTGGAAGAAATGTGGGTCAAAGATCTCTAGGCTGCTCCCTCAGGTCCAGGTTAAGGATAGGGCAGCTTTCCTCAAATGGAATTTATGGGCAAGCTGGGCACAATGATTAACTAGCATAATGCTTTCCCTGTGAGCTGCTAAAGCTTCCTCTCAGGGCAAATAATGCCCATAAGTGAAGGTAACAAAATATCATCGCCCTGTGAAGAATTATTACCCCGTATCTTTTTGTTGTTGAGCACCTGTATACATACTGATCCCTAAGACAGACAGAACTGCAAAAAGGGGAGAAGGTATAGAAGGTTTGTGTATTTGTGGAAAGTAATCCAAAAGACAGGAGCTAGGGATGGTGAGGACAATGTGAAGAGAAGAGGCCAGGGAAAAGAAACTCCTTTTGGTGGTACCACAAAGGAAGGGACTTTAAAAACAGCAAATATGAACAAAAGTACAAGTTGAGTGTCTTTCCTTTCAATGACATATCCTCTTTCACTGGGTTATTTCTTTCCTTTCTTTTCCCTCTTTGCTTTTTTACATAGTTGTAAAACTATGTTATGATGGAGACTTTGGCTGTTCCTTTAAATCCCTTCTCCCTTCTTCTTTGGTAATGGAGCCCCTGACTTTCGTCTGCACACAGGACCATGCAGATTAGAGACTGCTTTTTCCAGTTTGCAGCAAGGAGTGGCCACTTGACTGAATTCGGGCCAGAGGGCTCAAAGCAGAAGGATCATGTTGCAACTTCTGAGAATCATCCTTCAGTGACAGCACATGGACACTTTGTCTTTATCCCTTCATCCTATGCTGCCTGGAACACAGAAATGCTTCCATCTTCAGCTTCGACATTGAGTCCAGGAATAGTGAATCAACAAAGTTAATATCCATGTACCATCAGCATCCCAGCCCTGGACTGCCAAATGAGTTTTCACTGTAACGGGGAAATAAGCTTCTATCTACTTTAAGCCACTGTTATTTAGGGCTTTCTTTACATGTATTTTTTTCTTTATTATTATTAGTTTTTTTAGAGACAAAGCTCTCACTATGTTACCCAGGCTGTTCTTGCTCTCCAGACCTCAAGCAATCCTCCCACCTCAACCTGCGAAAGTATTAATTGTTGGGGTTACAGTCAGGAGCCTGTACTGTAACCTGCCTGAACTAAATCTTAAGTTCACACCTGCCTGAACTAAATCTTAAGTAATATAGGTGCATGAATTTTGCTGAAGTCAATCATTTTAGCTTATTATATCATAATTTCAATTGCCAAATAATCTTTGTAACTATAAGTTTTAATGGCGGTTTATAGCTTCATCTCATAAATATGCCACAATTCACAAAAGCAATTCTCTATACTGAGTATTTGTATTTATTTAATTAGCTCTAAATTCTCCCTGGTTTTAATATACTCATTCTTTCTAGAAAAACTACATGATGTTAATTATTTTTGTGTCAATTCAATTGCTATGACACTATTTATTCAGTAACTCTTATTCCTTTTTGATTTGTGCTACTGCCTTTATCTAATTTTAAATTTGTACACAGTTAATTTCTGGGTTACTTATTCTATTTCACCAATCTATCAATTCTTAGGTCAATATTATATTTATTTTAATTACCATACCTATAAAATGACCTAACTACAAATATATGATTTTAATTTTTAAACATGAGTCAGTCTATTTTACTCATATATCTTATGATTTTAATTTTTTAACGTGGGTTAGTTTATTTTACTCACGTATCTTATAACCACAGTTTCCTTTTTAGAGTTGGGTCTGTCGTTTGAAAATAATGTCCATAATAATGATACCTTGCTTTCTCCCTAAACAGTATTTATTTCACAGCTCCATCAAATGTATTATTTCATTTGAGTCGTAAATGGAACTATTATGACATTATTCAGATTAGCCCCATTCAACTACGCAGTCTTCCAAAATTCAAAACCAGAGAATTCTAAAAAGAAGTTACAATCAGGCTCTCTGAAATTGTTGTGAAATGCTCTTAAGAAGACAGCTGTCAACTCCTTTGGCTGCATCCCCAGCATTTCCTTCAGATTATTGATGGAGTTCCGCAGTCAGGTCAAAGCTGGTTAGCCTCTTGCTGACTTTGGTTGCAGCTGTCTGCAGTCATGCTGAGCATGAGAGGTCCAGTAGCACAGGGCATCAAAACACTGCTCTTTGCCTGTTTTAAAAATAAATTCCTATAAACTAGGACAAGTGATTGAAGCTTTGTAACTTTTCAGCTTGGGGCATCAACTCTCTTCTCAAGATGATGAAGCATTAGCAGATCTGTTTAGAAAAGAGGTGAGAAGCTGCTTGAATAATAAAACATGAGAGAGACATTTTACAGATTTTCAGTTTGTGCTGCAGACAACAGAATAATATACCATTCTCGGTATTCAACTTGCTTCTCAGAATAGAATAGTATCTATTATGTGCAAAGGAATATAGAAAAGATATAGTCTTCTGTATTTTAAGTGTTTTAACTACCAATAAGGTATAGTTCAAATGTGATAGGACAAAAATTCAAGCAATTCCTAAAACAATGTAATTTTTTTTTTAAGGAAAGCTTAAATGCCAACTAGATCAGCTGGAATTTTCTGTAATTTTATATCTATACAAATGTTTAAAAATGTTATACAGAAAAAGTTGTAGCCACTTTAATTGGTAGCAAGAAAGTGAAATGAAAGTCTTCTAAGGTGGTATATAGATACCCTTAAGAAATTCCATACAAATTAACTTTGACATTAAGGCAGACTAAGACAGAAAAATGGAATAGGTAGAGATCATAATCAGATTGGAAAGGAATCATCAAGGGTACTTACCAAGCCATGAAACAGTCTTAGCTTAGGTCAGCCTGCTCATAGTACAAGGAACTTTTTTTATTTTTTGAGACAGAGTCTTGCTCTGTCACCAGACTGGAGTGCAGTGATGTGATCTCAGCTAACTGCAACCTCCACCTCCCAGGTTCAAGTGATTCTCCTGCCTCAGCCGCCTGAGTAGCTGAGACTACAGGTATATGCTACCAGGTCCAGCTAATTTTTGTATTTTTAGTAGAAACGGGGTTTCAACATGTTGGCCAGGATGGTCTCGATCTCTTGACCTCATGATCCACGCACCTCAGCCTCCCAAAGTGCTGGGATTACAGGCATGAGCCACCACACCCAGCCAGTACAAAGAACTTTAATGAACAAAAAACTAAAAGGAACAGTAGAAAGGTTGCTCTAAATCAGCATTTCTCAAACTGGTACCAAAAGAAGAAATTTCCCCAGGATGTGAACATGTATGCCAAAAGGAAAGTCTTCCATGCTCACATTGGTTAGGGAAATGCTGGATTAAGCACATTTCTATACTGCAGGACTTCTCTGAGCCTTCTGTGGGCCAAAATAGATTGTGCACCTCCAAGAAAGGCAATCTTCCAAACTTACTTGACCTCTAATGTGGCAACCTATGTCTAGTTCCTGAAACACTGATTTAGAGACTACAGCTCAAAATAAACATGTAGTTATTTAGACTTTTTTTTGTTAAAAAGTCAGGTATGCCGATGGAACAAATGAATGTTTTGTTTTCTGATATCCTGCAAGCAGGAAGTTCAGGAGCTCTGCTTTGGTAGAACCCTGAGCTATTAAACTGGTTTTAGAAAACTGTGGCGTAGCTTTTTAACATCTGAAGACTATATAAAAATTAAGTCTTAGAACAAGAGAATTCAGGGTTCTATTATAAAGTTGTTAATTTGGTACAGTTATGTATGGCTTGGCTCCGTGTCCCCACCCAAATCTCATCTCCAGCTGTGATCCTCAGTGATGGAGGAGAGGCCTGGTGGGAGGTGATTGGGTCATGGGCACAGACTTCCCCCTTGCTAGTCTCATGACAGTGAGTACGTTTTCACAAGATCTGGTTGTTTGGAAGTGTGTGGCGCCTTCCCCTTCTCTCTCTCTCTCTCTCTCTCTCTCTCTCTCTCTCTCTCACTCTCTCTCCTCCCCCCTCCACCCCCGCCTCTCCCCTGCTCTGCCATGGTAAGATGTGCTTGCCTCTTCTTCACCTTCTGCCATGATTGTAAGTTTCCTGAGGCCTCCCAGCCATGCTTCCTGTATAGCCTGTGGAACTGAGTCAATTAAACCTCTTTTCTTTATAAATTATCCAGTTTCGGGTAGTTCCTTATAGCAATGTGAGAATGGACAATACAATTTATAAAATAGCAGAATTTTAAACCTTGGAAAGATCTTAATAGAACTTCTATTTCACTAATTCTCTAACCTTATAGATGGGGAAATTGAGGCCCAAATCATGTAAGGGGTTTGTTCAGGGATTTTCAATTAGGAGCCTAATGAGCCCAGTTCTGGTAATGCTCATAGCATACTCTCATAATTCCTATATAAAAGGCCAGTTTTTGGTTTTTTTATCTTTTTTTGTGTGTAGACATGGAGTTTTGCTATGTTGCCTGGGCTGGTTTTGAACTCCTGGCCTCCAGTGATTTGTGTGTAGACATGGAGTTTTGCTATGTTGCCTGGGCTGGTTTTGAACTCCTGGCCTCCAGTGATTTGTGTGTAGACATGGAGTTTTGCTATGTTGCCTGGGCTGGTTTTGAACTCCTGGC
>CAUYQU010015102.1:0-45906 GCA_963574635.1 Cheracebus regulus
AAAAAATACAAAAATTAGTCAGGTGTGGTGGCATGCTCCTGTAGTCCCAGCTACTTGGGGGACTGAGGTGGGAGAATTACCTGAGTCTGGCAGATCAAGGTGGCAGTGAGCCATGATCATGCCATTGCACTCCAGCCTGGGCGACAAAGACTGTATCTCAAATAATAAATAAATGAATAAATAAAATAGAAATATTATAGGCAACATTAGTCTTTGGCAACATTATTTTATACCTAATGAAATTAAATTAGAAATTAGTAACAAAACTGTACCAACAAATCAAAAAACACTTTTTGGATCAAAAAGGAAATTGAAATGAGGAAATACATCATAGAATATTTGAGATACATCTAAAGCAATGCTTGGAAGAAAATGCAAAGTCATAATGTTCAAATCAAGACATTATAAAAAACAGAAGAAAATAAGTTAGTGAAATAAAAATAAGTGATTTAATAAGGATAAAAGCAGAAATTTAAAACTTTGAAAAAATGATATGTCTGATAAATACATCTAAAATTTAATTCTTAAAAAATAAAACAAATTTATTTAATTTTATTAAGGGAAAACAGTAGAATCATAAACATGCAAAATAAAAATTTGCATGAGGGAATTAAATATAGATATATGAAAAATTTAAAGATTCAGAAGAGACAACTTGGTATATTACTGTAAAAACAAATTTGACAACCTGGATCAAAATGAGGGATTACAAAAACTGACCTAACAATGGATAAAAAATATAAATAGACTGATGACCATAGAAAAAGTGGGGGGTAAACATTCAAGAGCTTCTCCCTAAAAAGTATCCTGACAGCCATTTTCACTGAAGACTTACCAAACCTTTAATCATTGTGGAACACAGTGAGGATGCCTACCTGTCATCACTGTTATTCAACATCGTACTGGAAGTCATAGCCAGAGCAATCAGACGAGAGAAATAAATAAAGGGCATTCAAATTGGAAAGGAAGAAGTCAAATTATCCTTGTCTGCAGATGATATGATATTATGTTTGGAAAAACCTAAAGACTCTGTGAGAAACTATTAGAACAGATAAACAAATTCAGTAAAGCTGCAGGATACAAAATCAACATACAACAATAACATTTTTTTTTTTTTTTTTGAGACAGAGTCTCACTTTGTTGCCCAGGCTGGAGTGCAGTGGCTTGATCTGGGCTCACTGCTACCTTCACCTCCCAGGTTCAAGTGATTCTTGTGCCTCAGCCTCCCAAGTAGCTGGGATTACAGGTGTATGCCACACTCCCAGCTAGTTTTTGTATTTTTAATGGAAATAGGGTTTCACCATGTTGGCCAGGCTGATCTTGAACTCCTAGCTTTAAGTGATCCACCCACTGTGGCCTGGAAATCATTATGCTAAGTGAAATAAGTCAGGCAGAGAGGGACAAACATCACTTGTTCTCACTTATTTGTGAGATCTAAAAATTAAGACAGTTGAACTCATGGACATAAAGTGCAGAAGAATGGTTAGCAGATGCTAGGAATGGTAGTGGGGAGCTGGGGGGAGGTGGGGATGGTTAATGGGAACAAAAAATAGAAAGAATGAATAAGACCTATTATCTGATAGCATAACATAACCTATATGTACATAATCAAGGGACCAATTACCTTAATTACAGTAGATACATACAACAGAATATTCAACAGCCTTTACAAAAGGAACAGCATTATGTTTACTGGTTAGGAGCTGTCTCCAAGGTACAGTATCAAATAAAAAGGCAAAGGAAAGGACAGTGATACTGTATGATACCATTTGTGTATAAAACAAAAATAAACCCAGAAAACCATATATTTAATACAGTTATTATATATTTATGTTTTTTATATTTCTGGAAGTTTACCCAAAACACTGGCAACCTTGATTATCCCCTCTTAGTGAACTGGGTGGCTGAAGGAAAGACACAAGAAGGAGTATTATTTTTCACTCTGTGTCCTTATCCATGTCAGTTTCCCTATAATTAGAGCCTGAGACAGAGATTCTTGAGTCTGTGCTCTTCTAAGGGGAGTGAAGCAAGCAGGACAGGGCCTGGATCAAAAATCAAGCAAGGATGTGGGGATGTGGTCTTAGCTGGAGTCTAGCTTCTACTGGAAACCCTGAAGGGCTCTGAAGTGTGACTAGTTCCATAAAGTTGGTCCTACCTTGAGCTAAAGGGGCCAGGCTTTTGTACCTTTCTCAGTCAGTGATTGGCTGTGAGCTGCCTTTCAGGAGAGGTAGCTCCTATTGGCCAGGGAAATTCTCTAGAAAAGGAGGCAGCTCTGAGCAATTAACCTTCAGAGCAGCTAAGGGACCAGATTAGAAAAAGGGATCTCGGCCTAACAGGCGTTTGCTACAACCTTATTGTGTTTTCTGAAATCTATAGAACATGTATTTACTGCCTCAAAAAAAAATCAGTTAAAAAAATCAGTATTACAGAGAGTCTCTTTTTGTGCTTTGCAGGGATTCCAAATTCAGCATGGATGCCAAAATTTAAAACAGTAAAAGCTAGCTTTGGAAATCCTTAGCAATTTTGGGACCTAAACTGGCCATGTTTTCCACCAGTATTGAAACAGATTATGTTTCTTTGGACCAGCACTACATTTAATAGTTGGCTTGCATTTAGGTAACCTTCTATTTGGAAAATCTACAACATTAAACACTGAGCTCATATTCATTGATCTGAGTCCCCAGAATGCTTTTCAGAGCAGATTTTTTATCCTTTATTTCAGGTTCTCCCAGAATGGACTGGTATGAAGATTGAGCATATTATTTGTCTTTGTCCTCTATTTTTCCATGTCTAATTATATGGTTATAAATGTAATAGATGTTATACTGGAAAAAATTTTCCGAATATTGAACAAAAGGCAAAAAATTCTACTAAGTGGCCTTCTAAAATCACATTAGACGTTTTCTAATAGACCCACCTGAGGGTGATATTGCTGAGGAAATGTGACTTCATAAAAGTCACAATAACTTCATAAAAGTTATTAATAGATGTTAACTTGTAAAACTTGGTAAGGTATGAGTTTTTTCCCTCTCGCTGGTAGAGAAGTTAACTCTTCAATAAAAGTTATGGTTTTATTGACTTGTGTCTTTTTTTTCCTTTTTATTTGAGACAGGGTCTTGCTCTGTTGCCCAGGCTGAAGTGCAGTGGGGTGATCTTGGCTCACTGCAGCCTCTGCCTCCAGGGTTCAAGCAATTCTCCTGCCTCAGCCTCCCAAGTAGCTGGGATTACTGGCACCCGCCACCACACTTGGCTAATTTTTGTATTTTTAGTAGAGACAGGGTTTCTCCATGTTGGACAAGCTGATCTTGAACTCCTGACCTCAAGTGAACTGTCCACTGCAGCCTCTCAAAAGTGCTGGAATTACAGGTGTGAACCACCATGCGTGGTCTTATTGTCTTGTAGCTTATAACCAGTTTTATATCTAATTTTTTTTTTGAGGCAATCATAGCCCACTGCACCTAGCCAAGAAAATAGTCACTCCTGCTTCCCTCTTCTACCAATCTTTGGCAACCGCAAATCTACTCTCTTTCTGTGTGGATTTGTCTATCTGGACTTTTAAAAATTTTAATTTAATCTTCTTTATTTCTGAGACAGGGTCTTGCTCTGTCGCCAAAGCTGAATGGAATACATTAGCATAATCATGGCTTGCTGCAACCTCAACCTCTCGGGATCCAGCCATGCTCCCACCACAGCCTCCTGAGTAGCTGGGACTAGAGGCGTGCCCTACCTTGCCCAGCTAATTTTTTATTTTTTGTAGAGACAAGTTCACACTGGCTATGATTGTATCACTGCACTTCAGCCCATATGACAGAGCAAGACCATGTCTCCAAAAAAAAAAAAAAAAGGTACATTGATAATTGTTTGATAGACTACTTTTCTACTATTAAATAAACTTATTTAAAAAGTATATTGTTGGTATTTAGGGCTTAGAAGTTTCTTACAATTTTGAGTAAGGAATAAAATTTGTTGAAAATGACAACGTGTGGAATTGATAAGGATGTAGAAAATAGATAGTGTCAATAGTCTCCTACTGAAGATACAAATTGGTACTAAATTTCTGGAAGGCAACTTGATAGTATGCATCAAGATTTTTAAAATTTATGTAATAATGGACTTAACAATTCCAATTCTAGAAATGTAACCTAAGAAAACAATTGAATCAATGTGCAAAGCTCTATGTTTATTGTATCACTGTTTCTTCATTTAGAAACTATACTGTAAGCAGCCTGAATTTTTGCCAATAGGCATTAAGTTCAACATATTCACACAAAGACGTACCCTGTGGCCATAATGGTATTCATTATCATGGGAAGAGGTTTAAAATGTATTATTGGTGAAAAAAGCAGTCCATCAAACAGCATTTATAGACTAATTCCACTAAAATAATACAGAGTTCATATTTACCTTATTTTCTGCATTTCTGAAGTGCACATGTGTTATCACTTCTCTGCCTTTTGGCTAAGATCAAGTGCAGTGCACATGTGTTATATTTATAATCATAAAAATCAGTAAAGCTATTTCCACCTTAAAGAAAAAGATGCCTCACTTTGCAATAATGAATGGTTATGCCTTCCTGCCTTATCTTCTTTAAGTACTAGACAAGATTCATGACTTGGAATTCCTCTGAAATTCTCTACTACACTACCTTACAAGGAAGGCAATGTGGGTATCTCCCTCCTCTGTGACAACTTAAGAGATGTAATGGCAGGGCAAAGGTCACAACAGGGGAGGACACTGATAGCCAATTCTGGGGCCTTTACCCAGCTGTCCCATTCCAGGTTTTTAGGTAGAGGGCTGCTTTGCTGCTTCAAGGTTAAGCTTGCCTAATACTCCTTTAGGAGCTTTAATGAGCTAAGCACAAATCACCCCACTGAACCCACCAAACCCTATGCCTCCCTCAGCCTTGCAGACTTTCCCCATCCCCTGACATCACTCTACTAAATCAATCCCTCCCATCCCTCCTGCTCTGGGAGAATCCTATATAAGCATCCTTCAAGTGGTCTCTAATACTGTTTTTGGCCTCACTTTATTAGAGTAGAAGGAGGAGCTTGCTGATATCAGTATTTTTTTACCAACTCTGTTTCCATTACAGTAAGTATCAGGTATGCTAAAAATATGTGTTTGCCTGGAGAAAAGTTCCTTTTACCCGGCTACTCTAGGGCATATCTATCAGTTTGTTCTGCGAGCTTAAGGATGATATAAATAAAAAGTAGGAGTATAGAACATCCCCACATTTAACACAAGCTGTATTAATTATTATAACCTTCCCTTCTCCCAGCCAAATAAAAAATTAGACTCAGAAACACTACTAATCTTATGCATGTTGGTACTCCCACATAATTTACTTTTAATAAATGTCTATTAGAAATCCATATATAAAGTTAACACTGCAGAGAAGCTTAAATGTGTCATTTGTACACCATGGTTGGATCTTGATATACTGGATTTTTTTTTTTTTTGAGACAGTTTCACTTTTGTTGCCCAGGCTGGAGTGCAATGGCATGATCTCCACTCACCTCAACCTCTGCCTCCTGGGTTGAAGCGATTCTCCTGTCTCAGTCTCCTGAGTAGCTAGGAGTACAGGCATGTGCCACTATGTCTGGCTAATTTTGTATTTTTAGTAGAGACAGGCTTTCTCCACGTTGGTCAGGCTGGTCTTGAACTCATGACCTTAGGTGATCCACCTGCCTCAGTCTCCCAAAGTGCTGGGATTACAGGTGTGAGCCATCATGCCCAGCCCACTAGATGTTTTTTAAAAAGACTCTACTATAACCAAAGTTAGATCCAAATCTAACTGTTGCATAAACAGATACAGAACATTTCTTTTTTATTTTTTTGAGATGGAGTCTCCATCTGTTGCCCAGGCTGGAGTGCAGTAGCGCCATCTCAGCTCATTGCATCCTCTGCCTCCTGGGTTCAAGTGCTTCTTCTGCCTGAGCCTCCTGTGTAGCCTGGATTATAGGCATGTGCCACCATGCATAGCTAATTTTTGTATTTTTACCAGAGATAGGGTTTCACCATGTTGGCCATGCTGGTCTCCAACGCCTGACCTCAAGTGATCCACCCGCCTTGGCCTTTCCTAGTACTTTGAAAGTACCTTGTAATACTTTCAAGGTACTAGGATTACAGGCTTGAGCCACCACACCAGGCCATATAGATAAAATTTCTATGTATTAAGAGAAAAGGCTGGGTGGTGTGGCTCATGCCTGAATTCCCGTACTTTAGGAGGCCAAGGGGGGTGGATCGCTTGAGGCTAGGAGTTCAAGACCAACCTGGGCAATATGGCAAAACCATCTGTACTAAAAATATGGTGCCTCTAACTCTGTGTTGTTCAAGGGGTAACTGAAATTCATACAAATTTTCATGAAAAGTTTAAGTTACTTTTTGTATATTTCTGGACATAGACTCCCTCTTGTGGCTCATAGGATATATGGTACATAAGATATAGGAGATTTTATCTGCATTTTTGCCATTGCAAATATTACTTGGGCACTGGTAGAAAGATTATTATAGCTGAATGCATTGATAATTTTTAAACAAACATTGTAAAGACCTAAGCTAACTCATTTAAGAATTATACTTGTATGAAGATCCAGTGGGCAAGAAATTATAGTATTCGAATAAAGAAAAATCTGATTAACCAGCATTTTAAGAGTAATAACTGGCTAGGTACGGTGGCTCATACATCTAATCCTAGCACAGGAGGCTGAGGTGGGCAGATCACTTTAGGCCAGGAGTTCGAGACCAGCGTGGCCAACATGGCGAAACCCCATCTGTACTAAAAATGCAAAAAATTAGCTAAGCATGATGGTGCGTGCCTGTAATCCCAGCTATTTGGGAGGCTGAGACAGTAGAATCACTGGAACTCAGGAGGCAGAGGTTGCAGTGAGCCAAGATTGTGCCACTACACCCCAGCCAGAGAGCAACTCTGTCTCAAAAGAACAAAAAAGTAATAATTAATATTTATTGAGTTATTTAATGTTCCAGGTACTATTATACATACTTTATATAAACAATTGTATAACCTTTTTTTTTTTTTTTTGATACAGAGTCTCACTCTGTCACCCAGGTGGAGTGCAGTGGTGTGAGCTTGACTCACTGCTACCTCTGCCTCCGGGGTTCTAGCGATTCTTCTGCCTCAGCCTCCCGAGTAGCTGGGATTACAGGCATGGGCCACCATGCTGGGTGATTTTTTTTTGTATTTTTAGCAGAGACAGGGTTTCACCATGTTGGCCAGGTTGGCCTCAAACTTCTGACCTCAAGTTATCCTCCGGCCTCAGCCTCTCAAACTGCTGGGATTACAGGCACGAGCCACCGCATCCAGCCTTATGTAACTTTTTATTATGGAGAATTTCACACTTAAGAAATAAAGAAAAAAGCAAAAAGAGCCTCTGTATGTGCATTATCCACTTTCAACTATTTATCAACATTTTGGTATACCTCTTTATCTATCACTCTTATTCACTGCACCCATTCTTTTTCTGGAGTATTTAAAGCAAATATCAGATATCTTATAATTCACCTATAAATATCATAACATTCAAAGCTTTTAATATATATTAGCTATTTTAGTCTTTGACAAAAAGTAGACATTATTATTCCCATTTTATGTATGTATAAACTAAGGCAAACAGTATTAAGTGATCTATGGGGCTCAGGACTCAAACCCCGGAGTCTGACTGCAGAACTTTATAAGTATGTCATTTCTGAGATTAGGCTGTGGCTTCTGTCTGGGGTGTCTGCTCTCTCTCTTTCTCCTGGATCACTAGTTCTTGAGGAAGCCAGCTTACATGTCCAGCAGTCCCATGCAGAGGCCCACGTAGTGAGGAACAGGGCCTCGAGCCAATAGCCAGTTAGGTACTGAGGGCTAACAACAACCACATGAGAGAGCTTGGGAGCAGAGTCTCCATGCCTTATGGAGCTTATATTTCAGTGGGCAACACGAACAATGAACAAGTAAACAAACAAGCAAGCAAACACACAAATATATATATATAATGTAGTTTTAGGTAGTGATTAAGTCATATAAAGAGAAATAAACAAGGATAAAGGAGCAGTGTATGATGGAGTGAGAGATACTCTTTTTGATGGAGCAATAAAATAAGGTGTCTCAGTTCTTTTGCTTTTGGTACAAACAGAAGAAAACTCAACTGAATGTGGCCTAAATAAAAAAGGAAATTTATTATATCACATAACAAGAAGTCCAGAGGTAGGAGGGCTCATAGTTAGCAACATATGGATATCCTCAAGGAACCTGGCTTTTTCTGCTTTGTCATCTTTGGTATATCAGTTTTGACTTCCAGACAAAAGAAAAATAGAGTTTCTGGGGCAGAGTAAGTTTTTAGCTGAAAAGATATGATTTGAATACAATTTTAGTGTAAAGTCTTTAATGTTTACACATGTTTATCAGTATATGAAAGGAAGTGCAGACTTCTGAAGCCTGTGTCTCCAACCAAAGGCAAGGATGGGACCTCTAAAGGCAGAAATCACACATTTTCACAAGGAAAAATGATTGCTTGGTTTAAACAACCCAACTTGGATTGTCAGCTCAAAGTTGGTTGGTTATAGTGGAGTTTGGCACAGCTGATTTTTATGCTCCAAGTCAGTTTGTTGAATCCAGATAGTACAGGCACAAATTTATCATCAGGCAGCTTTCCTACTGATTCTGATGAGCTTTCTGAAAAGTGGTTACTTTGGTTCCATCTTCTGGAGCTCTGGGTTATGCAGCGTGCAAATCTGAATGCACATATTCAAAGTCCAGCAAAATTTATTTTATCCTTCTCTTCATGGACATAGATGGTTGCAGCAGTTCCAGATGTCAGATCCAGATACACAGTATTTAAAGGCTATCTTGTATTATGCTGTAGCACAGTGATTTAATGTCTTCAGTAATCCCTTTCAGCAGTTAAGACTGAATATATACTAGATACAAAGTACTGAATTAAAAATGCAATGTTGTTTTACCCTCCAGCAGCAGAGCAGTAAAATATTGGTCAGAATGGGAATTATGGGTAGGTCTAATTATGCAGGAACTGGTGATTCTAAATAATTTGCCAAGGAAATTCATTTTGTATCAGATTATCTTCTTTTCTAGGCAAACGTTGTTTAGGAGCTCTTGGTTACATAGCAAATAATCCCTGAATTCAAGGGCTGTTGTGTGATTACTGAACATCTTAAAGAGCTTACTTCCTGGCACTACCTCCCCTACAAGATCCATGTCAATTTCTAACTACCTGTACAATACTTGAGGGAAAAAGTGGGCTTTCAGCAAGCACACATTTGGGATAAAAGTAGAAAATAAAGGCCAGAAATCACGGCCGTTTCTTCCAGAGAAAATACCAGAGCATATTTAAACTCAGGGGCTGTGTGCTGTCTCTGGGGAATTTGCCCTGAGGCTATTTTGATACCGAATTAGAGGTATCTTCGGGATAGTTTCAGCATACTACATATGTTCTTTATAATTTGGAAATATTGGGGTGAGAGTGGAGAAAACAAGAGGGGATTGTTAGCCTCGAAAAAAGGTTGAAGGAGTGAGGTGGGTCTAGGGGCCACACAGATGGACCAAGCCAGTTTCATGAGTTTACCTGGGGCCAGGTTGAAATAGTTCCTTTCAAAGCTCCTGTATCTGGTTGAACCACATCTCTGCCCCAGGTTTTGTGTACATTTCATTCATTATTGCAACTGGTTTGCCATTACCTAATTCAATTCTTCAATCAATCTGGCAGTGTATTTCTTAGAAACAACATGAATGATGGCTTAAACCAGTTTCATGTCAAATATCCCTTCCTGGTTCAGTTCATGTTCTGGGGGCTTTTTTTTGTTTGTTTTTTTGAGATGGAGTCTTGCTCTGTCGCCAGGCTGGAGTACAGTGGCACGATCTCTTCTCACTGTAACCTCCGCCTCCCGAGTCCAAGCAATTCTCCTGCCTCAGCCTCCCACGTAGCTGGGACTACAGGCATGCGCCACCACACCCAGCTAATTTTTCTATTTTTAGTAGAGACCCGGTTACACCATGTTGGCCAGGATGATCTCAATCTCTTGATCTTATGATCCACCTGCCTCCGCCTCCTAAAGTGCTGGGATTATAGGCCTGAGACACCGCGCCCTGCCTTGGGGGCTCTTTTTTACATAAGCAGCAGTATATCCCTTTAAAGAGATTTTGAAGCTTTCTAGTCCAGTTTAAATTCTGGTTACCTAGTTATACAGTTTAGATTGGCAAAGCAGATACAATGCCAGCATAACATTTATTTATTCAACAAATGTTTGCTGAGTGCCTGCTGTGTGCCATAAATAGGATAGCTGTCTCTTTAAGGTTTTAATAATACCTGTTTAGCAATTATTATTTATTGCAACTGGAGCTGATAGATGCTGTCTGACTCAGTAGAATTTATTTTAGGAATAAATGCATATTAATCATGTTTCTAACCTATAAAGTAATAGTTCATACTCATCAACATTCAAATATTTTTATTCAACCAGCTTTGGGCAACATGGTGAAACCCTGTCTCTACAAAAATTAGCTGGGCATGGTGACATTTGTTTGTAGACCCAGCTACTGGGGAGGGTGAGGTGGGAGGATCGCCTGAACCTGGGGAGGTGGAGACTGTAGTGAACTGAGATTGCACCACTACATTTCAGCCTGGGCAACAGAGTGAGACCCTGTCTCAAAAACAAAAACAAAAAAAGGCTGTAGTGCAGTGGCACAATCTCAGCTCACTGCAGCCTCCACCTACCCAGGTTCAGGCAATCCTCCCACCTCAGCCTCCTGAGTAGCTGGAATTATAGGCACATTCCACTACACCTGGCTGATTTTTGTATTTTTTTTTTTTGTAAAGACAAAGTCTCCCTATGTTGTCCAGGCTGGTCTCAAACTCCTGGACTCAAGTGATCTGCCCTCCTCAGCCTCCCAAAGTGTTGGGATTACAGGTGTGAGCCACCATGCCTGGCTGAAATTTTTTTAAAAATTTGAAACCATACACGCAGGCTCACACTTATATAGACAAAACCCTCTTTTGACCCACCAGTTCCCATTCTCCTTTCCTTACCACAGAGTTGCTTTTCCTGCCATCTTTACTTTCCACCCTCATACTCCTGGGCCCACTTAGATCAGGCTTCATGCCACCAAAATTGCTCTTGGAGGTTACCCTTAATGATACCAAATTTAATAATCAAATTTCAGTCTTCCTAACGGCACTTTGCATGATTGACCATCCTCTCCTTTTCAAAATATTTTCTCCACTTGACCTCCAGGACACCATTCTCTTATAGTCCTCCTCCTATGGTTTCAGCTGCTGTCTCTGCTGGTTCCTCTTTGTTTACCTGACCTCTAAACATTGGAGGGACCTGCGGAGGGACCACTATATATATATATATATAGTGTGTGTGTGTGTGTTTATCTGTCTCTTTCATGGTCTCATCCAGTCCTATGGCTTTTTTTTTTTTTAATTCAGTCTCCGTAGAGACTGTCAAAAATTGCCAATGCCGACTATATTTCAAGTTGTCATGGCGGGGTATTGGGAAAAGTTTTCAATTAGCAATAATTGTGCCTTGGATAAACCTCATTGGCTATGATACTGTCACTGTGCAAAGCTGTCCTATGGCTTTTTTATCTTTATTTTTAAATTTTAAATTTATTTTATTAAAATAATTCAGATTTTAAAAAGTCAAGTAGTACCAAAAAGGTTATGATAAAATGCAGCATTTCCCTTCCCCATCCCTCTCTACTTTCTTCCCTCCTTCCTAGAGACAATTTTTTTTGATGCTTTCAGCTCTCTCTTCTGCCATTTACACCTCTACCTAATTTGTAAACAATAGGCATATATCACCTTTAGCTATTATCTATCAATCAGCTTCATACTGTAGTAGATGAGAATTTATGTCTTACAATGCCATTCTGTCTTCTACTATCCTTAATCTTCTTAACATAGTTATATTACAGTAGTTAGTTAAATCAATATTCAGTGTTTACATTATTACGTATATGTGAATATAATTATTACGTATATGTGAAGACTAAGCTTCTGGGAAGGCAGTTACTGAGACTCTGACCACTTCCTTTAGGAAGGTTAATGTTACTATATCATCTCTGGACTGAAGTGGCCTGGACTTGACATGGCAGCAAAAGACAGGAGAAATTCACCATGGAGAGGGGAGCCTGGACTGCTTACCTGGGCTTAACATTACTGGCTGCAACAACAAGTTTCTAGCTTAGTTCCTACACATTTTACTCTAGCATCTCAGGTGTGTCCTAGGGAAAAAAGCCCTTTGTGTTTTTAACTTTGGAACCACAAATCATCAGAGCATGTAAATTTTAATAGCTCCATCTTGTGAAAGGTCTTGATATAGCAGGTATTCTGTGTCTCAACACTGACACCTTGTGGGGCAGAGGTAGCAGAGGCTGGTGTCTGTGTGGACTGGAGAGATTTCAATCTTTCTTAAAGTCAGTTATAAGCAGGATTGATCCTTTGGACTCTGTTCCTGAGCTTAACATGAGAGAATAAAAACACAGAGAAAACATCATGTACTGTGTACACCTAGTCAATTTGAATGTTACGCACATACACACACACACACCCCAATGGCACATGACAAAATGGCAATGCAAGATATATGACAAAAGGATGATTTTCTTAAATAAAGGGTATTTGTTAGTCAATAAGATAATGATGAGTAATCCGAAAGGAAAAGGTCCCAAATAAGCAGCTAACAGAAATATTGATAAAACTTAAAAAAGAGTTTTGATTTCACTCATAATCCATTCATTAAACATAAAGATTAAAAGTACAAAGATATACTACTTTTCAACTAACAGGTTAATACATATTAAAAAGTAGGATAGAATTTAGTATTAGTGAGGGTATGAGAAAACTATCAAAAATCGTTAGTAGAAATAAAAAATTGTGCAAAAATTTGCAAGGTAATCTAGTATAACACATATCAAAATTTAAAATGCACATACTCTATAATCCAGTAATGCCATCATTAAGAATTTAGGAATGTTTTCTAACGATTTTTTGTTTGTATACTGTATCAATTAGGATGCAGTTATTTGTAAAGAACAAAACAAAAAATCCCAATTCAAACATGTTTAAACAATGGAGGGGATTTATTAGGTAATGGACTGAGATCCCAGAAATAAAATGGACTTCACCTGGGGTTTGATTCAGCGTCTCAGAGATACTATCATCCACCCAGTTTCTTTCTAACTCTGTTTTCTGACTTCTGGCACATCAGGTTAATTCCCTGTCAAGGCCACAGGATGGCTGACAACAACTCCCAAGGTATAGTGGACAAATGCTTTCTTTATGGCCACAAGGCACCTTTGAAAACCTTTCCTATGGAGAGTTCTCCATCTTATAAGTCCTTATTTCCTCAATGTGCAATTCTGTTTTCCCAGTCTCCCTTGCAGCTCTGTGAAATCTAGTGACATGAAGACATAAGCACCATGCAGAAACCCTCCTGGCAATAGTGGCAGTATCATCTCCAGAAGCAGCAGCTGCAGGTTCAGGTGAAAGTCCCTAGGGCCCCGCACCTTTGCCAGTGGGGTATTTGTGCTCAGTGGGGGCAACAGTGGTGTTTTCTCTGGAGAACTTCTGCAATAGAACATATTATTTCGTGGCCCTCTCTGGGAAAGCTGGATTCTTTGGCATTCCCATAGAGTCTGTGAACTTCCTGATATCCTCCAATCAATTTGCTTTCTGCTTAAACTATTTACAGTTCATTCCTATTGTGTGCAAGAACCCTAATACACAAAGATACGTTTTTGTTTTCAGCCACATCTAGGGAGAGAGGTCACTTTCAGAAATTCTCTCAAAAGAGCAAAGAAGCTTCCTTCTCTGTTATCTCTGGGAAACCTCTTTTTATATCTCTATAGTCAAAATTGGGTCATTTTTTTTTTTCTGTACTACTGGGGCTTGAGGACAGGATTATGATAATGATCTAAGGCCTGAGCCACATCCTTATCCCTTAAGGCTTAAGACAAAGAACAAAGAAGGAGAGGTGAGGACACCCAGGTGAGATCAGGATACTAACTCAGAGAGGGGTGAATGGGTGAAAGTATATGGGAGGTAGAAGAACCACAACACCTACTAGACAGAGCAACTTACATCAAACCCCTTGGCCTTCCAAGCTTGCTTCTCACATGTGTGGAGAAGTCTGCATAAACCGCTGTATCATGTCGCTGTTGGTTACCACTGGAACATCTAGACAGAGTCCCCAGGATAGGATTCAGCTTCCTTTTCATGGGGCCAGTCACATTCTTTGCTGTCTTGTTCCTTCATTCTGCCCTTAATGAGGGATGGGTCAACAAAGAAAATGGCAATGACTTTCTCTTTAGTTTAATGGAAAATTCCTCCAGAAGTTCAATCCTCATTGGTGTAGTCCACTTCCTTATTTTCCTCCCCTATTCTTAGGCACCAACATGTCTACAACAATGCTTCCTTCTTCTCACCTCTTAAAGCAAGTCTTCACTCTTCGGAACAACCCATCCCTTGCAAATAGATCAGACTATACTCCTAGCAGTGTATTTCTCAAAATTTGAAGGCTATTCTCAGCAATATGCTTTTCAAGTGAATTTTACCCTTAGTACTAGTGACACTTGGGGCTGGATAATATTTTTGTTATGAGAGACTGTCCTGTATATTGTAGAATGTTTAGAAGCATCCCTAGCTTCTATCCACTAAAGGCTAGTAGCATCCTCTCCCGCCAAGTTGTGACAACCAAAACGTCCATTGGAGAGCAGAATTACTCATTTGATAACAACTAAGCTAGACTAATACTCTGGGGTAGAGTGTGCTCAGTAAGGACAGAGGAATTCTCTCATATTCCAAGTTAGAGTGGGGAATGTGGGGAACTTTGACTATCCAGGTTTCAAAAGTAAAGGACAGATAACTCATTTCTCTTGTGAGTTATCAATCAACTTCTTTGTTCTCCTGATTGTGCTTCAGGGGATTGTTGAATTGCCATCTCCCGAAGACAAATATTAATTTTCATAGAGAGTACAGCCTAACCACAAGGTAGAAGACATATACTTTCCTATCTGTCCTATAATTTTACAAGGCCATATCTCTTTTTTTTGAGACCCAGTCTCGCCCAGACAGTAGCGCAGTGGCATAATCTCGGCTCACTGCAACCTCTGCCTCCTGGGTTCAAGTGATTCTCCCGCCCCAGCCTCCTGAGTAGCTGGTATTACAGGCACCCGCCACCGTGCTTGGCTAATTTTTTTCTATTTTTAGTAGAGATGGGGTTTCACCATGTTGGCCAGGCTGGTTTCAAGTGATCTGCCTGCCTCAGCCTCCCAAAGTGCTGGATTATAGGCATGAGCCACCGTGCCTGGCCGTGGCCACATCTCTTCTAATGAGGTATGACAAATTATTGTTCAGTGCAGACTTAATCCACCTATCTTCTTTGGATCATCCCTGAGTAATATTTTTTAAAATTTCCTTGGCTACTCATAGAGTTGGCCAAAGATGAGAAATTAATACTGGGAAATGTAATCCTGTAGTTTCTTGTTTATGATGGTGATTGCTGTGTTATTTGGTACACAGATATTTTGGGTTATCCGACACAAAAATTTCATATTTCAAACTTTTATCTGTACTGTGCCCTTTAGCTACATTTTTTTTTCTGGATAATTTTAGCCTTTAGCATGATGTTCTTAATTACATTTAAGCCATTTTGGTCCAAATTGTCTGGTATCAAAAGAACGAGCCTGCATTCTTACTGTTTCCATTTGTCTGGTGTTTTAGTGAGTCCAGCCTGTTAGAGACTGGGTGGCTTCTACAACATGTATTTCTTACAGTTATGGAGGATGTGAAGTCTAAGAGCAGGGTGCCAACATGATGGGGTTTTGGTGAGGGCCCTCTTACTGCTTTGCAGACAGACACCTTGTTACTTCATCTTCATGCGGCAGAGTGACACAGGAAGCAAGCTGTGTTGTGTCTCTTCTTATAAGGACACTAATCCTATTCATGTGGGCTCTGCGCTCATGACCTAATTACCTTCCAAAGGTCCCACCTCCAAATATCATCACATTTGGAACTGAGCTTCAAGAAATGAATGTTGAGGGTACACATTCAGTCCACAGTGCTTGGTATGTCTGTCTATTCCTTTCTATTTAGCCTGTCTGAATCATTTTGTTTTAGGTATATTGCTTGTATCTACCATGATGATAGTTCACTTCTGTTGTATAACAAACCATACCAAAAATTAGTGGCTTAAAAACCAGTCATTTATTTAGCTTATAATTCTGTATATTGGCTTAACATTTCTGGTCTAGGTTGGCTCAGCTGATCTCTGAGGCACCTGCTTATGTGTCTGAGGTCATTTAGGGTGTTGACTGGTGGTTGGATGATCTAAGCTAGACTTTTTCCTATGTCTGACAACTGTTGGCTAGGGCTAGGAGAGTGACTCAACCACATCTCTCATAATCCAGCAGGCAGGATGGCACACATGGAGGTCACAGGGCTGTAAGTTCAGTAAGAGAGGACAAACCCTGATGACTGAAGTGTCTGCTTGCATCACAACTGCTAATGCCCCATTGGCCAAAGCAGCTCACATGAACGACCCAGACTTAAACGTGGAGAAAAGGAGTTCACTTCCTGATAGGAAGATCTGCAATGTCACATTGCAAAATCATGATAAATGGAGGGAAAAATTTATGGCCAATTTTATAATCTATCACATTGGGTTTTCTTTTGTGAGTCATTTTAAAAGTCTTTTTCTTTCAATGATTGATTTAAACCCAAATATATGTATTATATGATGTTATATTTGATTTCAATTTTGTCACATTATATACTCTTTATTAAACGTATTCTTATTTTCACTGTATGTCCATGTGCTTACTTTCAGGCTATCTTCTCAATGTGGACTTGAAACACACTATTTTGAAACTCAAAGCTGCCTTCAGCAGGGTTCTGTTTATCTGAAGAGGCAACTATTTCCATTGGGTCGATCAGTGGGATTAATGATGGGCCCAGAACTAGGAATTTTCAAGAAGGAAAATCCATTGACTTAATATTCCCAGAATATACTTGTTATGCTGAGAATAAACAATAAGAACATATGGCATTTCATTACATACATGAAAAACTAACATCATCATAAGCAAGTTTAGAAGCAGTGAAACATACTCTTGGAAGGCATCATTTATGCTCCCTAATATCTGATTCTTCCTTTCCAGTCCCATTGCAATTTGGTGGAGCCATATGAAAGGTTCTAGCTAGTGAAATGCAAGTGGAAGTGGGAGGGCTGAGGTAGTGATGAGCCGCTGTGTGATGCTATAGATTCCCTCTTCCGTAGTGAAAGTGGAATCTCATGTTGGGATGGCAGAGCTATAAGATCAAAGTAGTCTAGATTGCTCAGACACTGGTTGGAGGACAACTCTAAGCCTGTTACATATTAGACTTTGTGTGAGCAAATAACACATGTTTATTAAGACACTGAGATTCTTAAATTGTTTATTGTCAGAGCATGAGCTAGCCAATCTTGACAAATATACCATCATTCTTTGGTCACTGGCCTATTGCCTAATTAGTTGGGGAGCTTGTTGTTGGGAAAAGTATGTTATTTTGAAAGTTGAGTATATAAATATTTTATATATATATATATTTAATAAGAGGTGAAACTTATTTAACAATATTTATTGAGTGTCTGCTTTACCAAGTGCTAGAGACATATTAGCATAAAAAAAACACAATTTTTGCCTTCATGGAGCTTACATTCTACTGGGGAAGTCAGATAAAAATTAAAGCAACAAACAAACTACTTCTAAGTTAGGATAAGTGTCAGGAAGGAAATAACGGCTGAGCTAGAGGTTAACAAGGGAGGGAATCTACTTTACATAGTATGATAATGAGGAGAGGAGACCTTTCAACTGACATGAAAAGAAAGGGAGAAAACATTCTAGATCAAATGAGGCAGGAAAGATCTTGGTGAGTTTGAGAAACTAAAAAGACCAATGTGACTCAGCAGTAACAAATGAGGAACCAAGAGGCAAAATATGAAGCTGCAGAGAAAGATCATCATGTTGTAGTAGGGAGTTTGGTTTTCATTCTAAGCCATCAGATAGTATCACCTTTATCTTCCTTTGATCAACACCACAAAATTAACCACGTTTGTTAACTTCCTTCCCCCTCCCCACCTGCCATCTGCCTCAACAAATGTCATGTCCCTCATCTTTCTGATGGTTAATCCCTCTGTTTGTATCTTCCTTCCTCTAGTTACCCTTTCTCCTCCTCTTTTCATGTATTTTGCTTCTTCATTATCTTCCCAATGAGTCAGTCCTGTCAACCAACCTACAAGACACCACCCATCCCCGACCATCTTCCATAGGTTATCGATTGGTAATGATTCTACCAATCACTCAGATATTCAGTCCCCAAAACCAGGATCTATCCTTGATCACTCCCTTTACTTTTCTATGCAGTTCATTGGTAAATTCTTCAATTTTAAACTCAAAGATATTATCAGTTTGGTTCACTCTTGCTAATGTTAGCTTTCATGATCTTTTCCCTTGATTTCTGAAATGGTCTCATGATTTGCCTCCTTGCTTCCATTCTTTCCTTTCTCTAATGCTTTCTTTCTGCATCAGCCAAGGGTGGCTACTTATTTTAATCTAGAATAGCTTAATTAAAATAAATAAATTTTTTAATAAATTGTGGTAAAATAGGCTGGTGCAGCAGCTCACGCCTGTAATCCCAGCACTTTGGGAGGCCGAAGTGGGTGGATCACTTGAGGCCAGGAGTTTGAGACCAGCCTGGCCAACATCGCAAAAGCCTGTCTCTATTAAAAATACAAAAATTAGGCAGGTATAGTGGCTCTTGCCTGTAATCCCAGCTACTCAGGAGACTGAGGCAGGAGAATCCCTTGAACCTGGTATGCGGAGGTTGCAGTGAGCCAAGATTGCACCACTGCACTCCAGCTTAAGTGACAGAGTAAGACTCTGTCTCAAAAAAAATTGTGGTAAAATACACTTTTACTATAATGAAAGTAGTCTATGTACTGTGAAAGTTACAATAAAAAATATAGGCAAACCTAAAGAAAAAATACACATTTCCACTTCCAAAGATTACCACTCCTAACACCTTAGGGTATAAGCCCACTAAATCTTTTTTTGTTGTACGTAAATACATATATGTGCATTTTTAAACCAAAATGAGACGTTGTAACATACATATCATTTCGTGACTTGCTCTTTTCAGTTAATGATCTTTTCCATGGCAATACAGTCCTATTTTATCCAATACTCAGTCCATCTACATTCATATTTCTTTAATGATCCTGAAAATGCATTTTATAGTCTGTTCAAACCAGGATCCAATTCAAAGTGTTATGTCCCTTAAATTTCTTTTCATAAAGCAGTTGCTTTTTCATTACAAACTGTTGAAGAGATGGGCGAGTTATCCTGCAGAAAGTTTCACCTTCTGGATCTGTTTAGTTACTTCCTCTGGCATCACTAACTTTGTTCATCTATCAGTCGGAGTGATGCTCTTTTGCCCAGGCTGGAGTGCAGTGGCGCAATCTCGACTCACTGCAACCTCTGCCTCCTGGGTTCAAGGGATTCTTCTGCCTCAGCCTCCCAAGTAGCTGGGATTACAGGCGTGCACCACCACGCCCAGCTAAGTTTTGTACTTTTAGTAGAGATGGGGTTTCACCATATTGGCCAGGCTGGTCTTGAACCCCTGACCTCGTGATCCACCAGCCTTGGATCCCCAGAGTGCTGGGATTACAGGCGTGAGCCACCACGCCCGGCGTATCAGTTGTTTTCATAAACTGTGCTATATGCAAAAGCTTGACAGATTCAAGTTAAATATTTTTGCCTGAATATACCATGATGATACTGTATACTACATCCTACATCCCATCAAAAGACAAACTATCCAATTGAACTATAAGGTGGCCTTTAAAAATGTAAATTTTAAATATATATTGCTTAAGTCTCATACTTCCTCTGCATTTATTATACAATACTAAACAAATTCTTCAGTTTGGACTATTTGAACGATTTGAACGTTTTGATGTTGAACGATTTGATGCCTGCTTACTCCACCAACTTTATTTCATCCCATTCTGTTTTTAAAGGTCTTGTCACATGCTTCGTTTCCACTCCCGGAACATGGTTAAGTGCTTCCCTCCAGGGCCTCTGCAGGCTTTTGGTTTGGAGGCTCTCCTTTGCCACTTCACCCCTCTCCACTCTTCTGCTCTTCTGACACCAAGCATCTTCTCAAATTACAGGTGTTATTTTAAATGTATTTAAAATTTTGTTCTTTCTACCAAACAGCAACAACAGATACAGGTTCATTTTCACTTCACCTAGTCGAAGAAAACCTACTTTATCTTATTTAAATTAAGGTCCTTCAAGCGATCTTAACATCCTAAATCCCAAGCACTCTGTTTTTTTCCTGATACTTTTTCAGTTTACCTTAAGGTCTGTGTCAACCTGACAGTAAGATGCACGATGGCAGGGATCTTGCTTACTAGGTTCCCTGCGCACTCCGTACCTGTGCACAGCAGCCCATCAGCAGTAGTTGAAGAAACTTAATTGGTCACAATAACCCTGGGGCCGCGTCTTGGGGAGGCAGCCGCAAACTCCCAGGTGGCAGTGACAGAAGTACTTCTCCAGGAAGTTGTTCGAGTGGAGGCATACTCTTACGTCAAAGTGCTCAGTACACTACAGCAGCAGGAAGGAGGAAGGGAAGAATTCCAGATGCGGAGAAAGTCAGTATTTTACAGCACACTACAGGTTAAACTGGATCCTGGAAGGCGTCGCCGCCGCGACACCTTCACGTGACAGCGGACGGCCGAAGGACCCCGCGCCCAGTGCGCCTGCGCTGGCGCTCCCGGAAGTGGCCGGACCAGGAACGCAAGCGGAGCTCACGTCCGTCAGCCCGTCAGTCCTCCAGTCCGCCAACCCGGTACCTCTCTCTCTCGGCCTTCGTAGCTGTCCGCGGTCTGTCTGGCCGAACGGCGGCGGAGGCGCTGATCATGGCGACATTCATCTCGGTGCAGCTGAAAAAGACCTCAGAGGTGGACCTGGCCAAGCCGCTGGTGAAGTTCATCCAGCAGACTTACCCGAGCGGCGGGGAAGAACAGGCCCAGTACTGCCGCGCGGCGGAGGAGCTCAGCAAGCTGCGCCGCGCCGCAGTCGGTCGCCCGCTGGACAAGCATGAAGGCTCGCTCGAGACGCTCCTGAGGTGGGCGCGGGGCCAGGGATGGGTAGGTTGTCTGCCAGCCGTCCCTCGCCGCCCCTTTTCGTGTCTCCCCCCTTTCCTCAATCCTGTAACCTGGGCCAAGGCGCCCCGCCCCGGCCTGACCGGGCACGTAGGTGTGGTTTGCATTCTTTGCTGGTGAGCAGGACCCGCCCTTCAGGCCCGCTGTGACTGCCCGCTCTTCCTGCCTGCCTGCCAGCCTGCCCCAGCCCTTGGTCGTCCAGGGCTCGGTGGATCAGATGCCTGGGAGCACAAGTCTGCCATGTACTGATCTCTCTTGCCACATTTACTTAGAACTAGTTTTCACTTTTTTGAGTCTCTAACTGAAGCTTCTCCCTTTCCCCCCATTTTTCCATCATTGTCTTTCTTGGACCAAATTTAGATTTTATAATAGTAGTTGCTTGAAGGAAGTGGGGGAATTGGGACACTAGACCAAATATCTGATCAACTCATTACATTGTCCACATGAAATGGGCCATCTTCTTCAGAAGAAATTATCAAATGACAGAAAGGAGCTACAACTATTTGAAATAAAACTCTGGTTACATAATAGAACCGTTCAAGATAGGTTGTTTAAAAGCAGTTCACCAACAGGTATATACATAGTGGAGTAAATGTTATTTTAGCAAATGCTTATTTAGCTCATGCTGTATTTAATGAGGGTTCCTTTCATGATATTTAATAGTTAAGATAAGAACATTATTATAGGACTTTAGAGTTAAAAATTTCTTTTGCTTACCTTGTTGTTAATGATCTCGTTTTCTCTGTATATAGCTCCAGTGATAGACTTGGCTTCTTATTACTAACTTGTTGGTGTTCTATTAAAATTTCTTAAAATATATATTCATGCATATTATAATAATGAGAATGATTACTTAAAAACTCATTTGTTCTGGGTGTGGTAGCATGCACTCACAATTCCAGCTGAGGCGGAAGGATAACTAGAGCCCAGGAGTTAGAGACCAGCCTGAACAACATACTGAGACCCTGTCTCAAAACAAAACGAAAAACAACAAACAACCTTTTTGTATGATACTTCTTCCTTTATAAAGTGGCTTTTACTAAAAATTGATTAGACCTTGGTATATGGTCAACTAGGGTGATCAAATGGGAACCCTGCTGTTTTATTTTTTTTGAAACTTCAGATATACCAGTTACCAGCATTGTGTCATTTCTTTTATGGTGATTGATTTCTTTAGAGAGAAAGCTTCTAGTCTCCTTCCATGAAAAAGTCTGCTTATCAGCTTTCTAAATTTTATCCTGGGGAATCGAGGTTGGGGATCTTAACAATCATGTATGCAGTCTTTCTATCAGGTATATCTGTTTTTAGTGTGACACCTCCATTAGGGTTAGGTTCATTTCTGTGTGGTAGATTCCAAATTAACTGAGTTAAGGTTTTATTTCTTTTTTTTCTTCTTTGAGATGGAGTTTTGCTCTTGTTGTGCAGGCTGGAGTGCAGTGGTGTGATCTTGGCTCATCACAACCTCCACCTCCTGGGTTCAAGCGATTCTCTTGCCTCAGCCTCCCGAGTAGCTGGGATTACAGGCATGCGCCACCACGCCCAGCTAATTTTGTATTTTTGGTAGAGACAGGATTTCCGCATGTTGTTCAGGCTGGTCTCAAACTCCCGACTTCCGGTGATCCACCCGCCTTGGCCTCCCAAAGTGCTGGGATTACAGGCGTCAGCCACTGCGCCTGGCTAAGATTTTATTCTTTTGTACAAAGTTGGCTGGTAGGTAGTTCTGGTAGCCCAGGTCTTGTGTAATGGTTCTGTGAAGTTCATTGGGGTTCAGATTCCTTTCAGCTTTCTGCTGTATAAAACCTAGAATGTTGTTCTCAGGTCCAGGTTGCAATCATATCCAAGTTCCAGGTAGTAGGATGGAGAAAGGGAGAAAGGCACAGGGCTTGACCTTTAAGATGTTTCCTGGCAACTATTCCACAACCCCCTGCCTATATGTTACTGGCCATTATGTGTGTCCACTTCTCATAGGATGCTAGGAAAAGGAATTTTCATTATGAGCAGCCGTATACTCAGCTAAGGATACAGGGTTTTGTTAATAAGGAAGAGGATAGAACCTGATAATGATGTGGTCAATTAGCAACCCCACTTAGCAGTGCTTGATCTCCACCTTAGTTGTATTTGCTATCTCTGACCTTTTTCTGAGAGTGAACCTACCCTCAGAGTAGAGGATCTGGGAGCCTGAACGTTTCTTTGAAGGATTTTCAACCACACCCCTGCTTACATTGAACTCCTACCTTCAGAAGTACCTCATCTTTCTTAATTCAGATCCTCTTCTGGCTTCTCTAGCATGATTTGGCTTCTACTTTGGCTCCCTTTCCACTTAGCCAGTTAGATTTTAGATTTCTCTTTTTCATTCATTTATTTGTTCATTCACTCACTTCACCTTTTAGTAAATTTTGTTGAAACCTCTTATATGCTCTGTGCCCTTTCTCTTTCTTTTTGTCCATGTTCATGTGCATCTTTTACATTTTTGAATTCTTGTTTTAGTCGGTTTTGGTGGGGAGCAAAGAAGGGTGTTTATTCAGATTTCTTTGTTTAACTGTAAGAGGAAGATGTTTCCATTTACAGCTCTTTGCAGTGCTTATAACAGTTTACATTTTCATCAGCAGGTATATGGGAGTTTTTTATTCTTCCATATCCTTGCTAATGCTCACTGATTAATAATTTAATTTATTGCTTTTTGCTAAACTGATTAGTGAGAAATAGTACCTTTAGTTTTCATTCCTCTTATTTTGCTGAAGTTGAACAGTTTATGTTTACTGGCCACTTTGTTTCTTTTTCTGCGATTGCCTGTTCTTTTCTTTTGCCCATTTTCTATTGAGTTGTTTTTTTTCTTTTCTGATTTGTAGTTGTGGCATTTTCTGAATATTTATCCTTTTTTATTATGTGTATTGCAAAAATCTTCCAAGTTGTCTCCCAACTGTGTTTATGCTATATTTTGTCATATAGAAGTCCTCTCAAAATGTTATCTCCTCATAATCTGTAGTTAAGATTTTTTTTCTTATTCCTAATGTGCATGTGTTATGTGTGATTTTCCTCCCTCAAATTTGCCAAAGGTTTGGAGCCACCTTTTCTTTGTTTAAAACCAAGCCTTTTTGGTTGTTTTTCTGCCCTTGTCATTCTTTTTTTTTTTTTTTGTCATTCATTTTTTTTTTTTTTTTAATTTCTTTGTTCTGTCTTTTTGTATGGATTGGTTAGTTTTCCATCTTTTTGGTTTTTCTAATATATTTTAGGACAGTATTTCTCAATCTGTATTGGTTGCATCCTACTGTCTTTTTCATTTGTAAAATGAAGTTGATGGAATAGTCTTGTCATTTCTGAAGTATTTTCAGAAATTATAGTGTTTTATATATCAGGAAAGAAAATATTCTGTTTTACTTCCCAACTGTTGGTTTGCATTCTGATTGTTGGTTTGGTGGTGAAGATATTGTTGCAGGACTTTTCCTTGTCCCACGGCCATGAATTCTGGCAAGGCCAGAGTTCCAGCTAGAATGCATCCCACCTGGCAGCTTGAATCTCAGGTTCCACACAGGAAGAGGACAAGCCAGGCGCCTCCCTGTGGAACTTCCAAGGCTCCCGAACAGTCTGGCTAGTTTCCCTGGGGACTCCCTTCCACCTGGCTGTCTCAATAGTAAGATAATATTAGCATAATGATATTGCTACAATTTGTTAACCAAATACTAATGGAGAGTCTATGTGAACCATACTATAGGAGACAATGTGGAGGATTTAAAGATACACTTGGTCCCTGGTCTCAAGGAATTATTGCCATACCTTTTCGGCTCAGTAATTTTATTCTGCATAGATGAAACACAAGGGAAGATTTTAAATCTGATTTCTTTTCCTGTGTTTTGACTTTTCTGGTGTTTAGTAAATAAGAAAACTTAGGACTGTCCTATCATCATTTTGTGTATCTGTAAGAAGAATCTTCTGAGGTGTTTTATACAGGAGGTTTAAGCCCACACAGCTATCTTTATGGCAGAAGTGGACTAAGGTCCTGACCTCTTGATTCCTCAGTTAGTTACTTTTTATACTATACTCTGCTACAGTAGTGCTTGGTTAATGATTTTTCACGTGTTAAATTGGATGAAGAAAGAAGTGTGAAAATAAAGTTTACAAAGACTCTGTGAACTCCAGCCAATGTCTCTGGCCCAGCTCTTTTGATTCTCTTGTTTCTTCCTCTAGTTGATGGTCTGGAGTTGCATATCCCTAAATATAGATTGGAACTGAATAGGGTTGTGTGAATTAGCATTGCAGTATTATTTTGGCCATGTGGATTGGTTGTTCTTGAGTCCTACACTTTTCCCTTAATTTAAAAAAAGATTTCCTTTTTAAAAATTAAATATAGAATTTAATCTTTATTTAAACATTTTAACTTTTTTTTTTTTTTTTTTGAGACAGGGCCTTGCTCAGTTGCCAAGGCTGAAGTACAGTGGCACCATAATAGCCCACGGCAGCCTCCATCTCCTGGGCTCAAGTAGTCTTACTTCAGCCTTCCAAGTAGGTGTGTACCACCACACCTGGCTAATTTTTAAATTTTTAGGAGAGAGGAGGTCTTACTGTGTTCCCCAGCTTGGTCTTGAACCCCTGAACTCAAGCAATCCTCCTGCCTTGAGTGCTGGGATTACAGGTGTGAGCCACCATACCTGGGCATTTTTTTTTTTTTAAACTAGAATTTCTAATGAGAATTTGTCCTGTACCTATTTGTGATATTTTCAAAGAAATGTATTTATTTCCTAGTCTATTTTCCCTATGAGATTTTTAAATTGAAATATATTTGTGCTAAAGTGGTTGAGTTTTATAAAATACTGGAGAACATATATAAGCACTTCTACATAGTCAAAAAATAATAATCTATAACTACCATTTGTCTTACATGTACTACTGGGTGTCCAGGCACTATTTTAAGCATTTGATATACAGTATCATTTATTCCTCACCCTTAAAGGAGGTATTATTACTCTTACTTTAGGAAAGGTTCAGAGATTGAGTAACTTTTTCATGATCACATAGCTCAGAGTTGGTATTCAAACTCAGGGCTGCCTGATTTGAAAATCTGTAATTTCATGCCTTTTAAATATATTTGGGATTTTATAGTTTTGGTTAAAAAAATTTACTTATTTCTAAAATGGAATCTGTAAAGACACCAATTTTTTTGCAGTGTTATTTTCCACAATGTGCTAGTTTTCTCTCTGGCTTAGCATACTGGCTTTTGCTGTGCCTACTTGTACAAAACTTGCAGCCTAGGTCTGCTTTGTTAGAGATACAGCCTAGGCTGGAATCTGCTTCTATGGTAAAGGCTACTTGAATGTTAAAGAGAAGGGTGTGGTAGATTCTCTTGTTTCTGTGGGTTCCCTATCTAGAGAACTTTGATACTTGAGATCTAGGCTGAACTGTGAGGGATAATACCCTGTGGAATTATATTGAAGGAGTAGCTTATCGTAGTTGTTTCTCCTGGAACAGCATTTTGCTTGTTGTAACTGCAGTTAGCAATGACTGCTTTCTTTTGTAAAGTATTACTTGATCTCTCATTTTGTTGGGATTTGCTCCGTACTGATCAGATATTGTTGATTTTCAGTGACTGCCTTCCTGTTTTATTTCAGCTTCTATAATCTGTCCTAAGATAGCTATTTTTCTTTGAGGATTTCATCACATAGCTTCTAATCATTCAAATATAGGATATAAATGCACTGTTACCCCCCATACAACTCAGGTTTTGTGAATTGACCTCAAAAGCTTTGGGGTGAAGAAAATGGGTATAAAAATTTTAGTGCATTCAGTTTAGCCATTCTTTTCCTCACCCATTTGCAAAGCAAGTAACCTCATTTCCTACTACTGCCTTCCTTGTTTACTCTATAGCAAGGGTCAGCAAAATAAGGCCTGCCCAGCTGCCTGTTTTTGTATGGCCTATGGGCACCACTCCAGTGGGTTAGCATTGTGAGTGTTGGAGACCTAGCTAAGCTGTTTGCCTCTGTTCCATTCTCCCCTTTGCTTCTAGCTCCTGCCCTGCTGGCCAATGGCCATGCTTTATTGCTGCCCAGACTTATTCTGGTGCTGCCTACACATTGGATATTCTGCTTGGCAATGACTCGGCACTAAATGGTAGAATCTCAGTCTGGAAACTGGTGACTCAGCAAATTACCTCACCTCCAGCTAGCTGGGGCAGGTGCCCATGGTAGACCCTCTTTGAGAATTTGGGTCTCATTGGGGCAGAGTAAAACTGACCATAGTGGTCACTCCTCCCATCTCTCCATGGCTCCTCTACATCAGACAGCTACTTTTCCTTTGGAGAATGTCTCCAGCAGATGGTACCTGGGCAGCTGTGTGCCATCATTTTGGGGTGGCCCAATCTAGGCAAAAAAGGTACAGGCCAGGGCAGGGGTTTTCTCTTGTATATAAGTACTTTTTACAAGCTTGATTTAGCCTTTTTCCCAGCGGAGTCTAGAATATCCACTGTTCAGAAAAAGTTTGCCAGTCCTGAGTCTATAGCCATATTGGCCTCCTTGCTGTGCCAAACACACCTTTAAGTATTTAGCACTTGCTGTTCTCTCCTTATGGGCTTATTCTTTGATAGCTCCTGTTCATTCTCAAACCAGAATTTTAGGTTTTACTTTTGAGGGACAGAAGAAAACTGTATTTTACGGATTCATTTGCTTGGGGCTAGCAACAAAACAGAAAGTAAATAGATCCAGTCTTTGCTATCATGGAATCCTTTGAGAGAAAAGACAGTAAGCATAATCCCACAAATATTATATCACAAATTGTGTTAAATCCTATGAAGGAAATGTTCAGGGACCTAAGAGATTATAAATAGAGGGGGAACTAATTTTAGAAAGGGGTTATATTGACTTTTTTTTCTGAGAGAATATTTCACACCATGGCCTATCCTGAAGTACAGTGTGTGGGATCACAGCTCACTCTAGCCTTGACCTCCTGGGCTCAAGTGAAACTCCCACCTTATCGCCTTGCATAGTCCCCTTGGAACTGTAGGCCCACAACCACACCTGGCTAATTGTGTGTGTGTGTGTGTGTGTGTGTGTGTGTGTGTGTAGAGATGAGGTCTCACTGTGTTCCCCAGGATGGTCTCAAACTCCTGGGCTCAAGTGATCCTCCTACCTCAGCCTCCCAAAGCATTAGGATTACAGGCAGAGCCACAGTGCCTGGCCTAGATTGACCTTATCACTTCTGCTGCCACCGTGGACTACATTGATCCATGTTAGCATTGTCTCGTGACTGGATTACTACAGTAGCTTCTTAACTGATATCTCTACTTCTGCTCTTGCATACCTGCAGTCAGTTTTCTACACAGCAGTCATGGTGACTCTGTGAAAATAAGTCAGGTTACTGTTTTATCCAAACCTTTTGATGGTTCACCCTCTTACACTGTATAGTAAAACTCAGAAGTCTTACAGTTGCATTGAAAGCATCATTACTTCTTTGACTTCATCACCCACTGTTTTCTCCCTTGCTCTCTCTATGGCCAATATTGGTCTCCTTGCCATGCCGGATACCTTCTCAGGTACCCTCTTGTTCCAGGGTACTGGCCCTTGATTTTCCCTAGATTGGAAATTCTCAGATATCTGTTTGGCTTACCTCATCACCTTTTTCATGCCTTTTATAGTCATGCTGTTTTACAGTTAAATTTTTTTTCATGTAGTCAAACAACCATGTTATTTAAAACAACAACCTTCTTACCTCTCCCCATGTATTCACTTTATTCCTCTTATCTCTTTATTCTCCATGGCACTTACCACTGTTTTCTGTATCATATTTTTATCTATTTTGTCTTCCCCTCTAAAAGCTTCACAAGAGCACAGATTTTTAAATGTTTACTGACTTCATGATCCACCCGCCTCGGCCTCCCAATGTGCTGGGATTACAGGTGTGAGCCACCGTGCCCAGCCAGTTAATTTTTGTATTTTTACAAGAGACAGGATTTCGCCATGTTGCCCTAGCTGGTCTTGAACTCCTGGGCTCAAGTGATCCACCTGCCTCAACCTCCCAAAGTGCTGGGATTAGAGATGTGATCCACTGTGCCCGGCCCTTTCAAGTATTTCTATTTCTGACCTTGAGAAACTTAGCTTCTGTTATCTTCAATGTGTTTACTTAATTTCCTAGTTTTTCCTATTTGTAACCAAACTCATAGCCATGCCAGCTAAAAGCTTGGTCTCAGATATGTTGCCCACTTCTGCTGAAAATTTGCCCCCAGAAATAATTATTAGAAAAATACCCCTGGTGAAGGACTGGGGTAAGTATAAGAGGAAAAGAAAGGAGGAAAGATTAGAGGCCAGTTAAAAAGCTTGGCCTGACCATTTTATCTTCCCTTCCCTGCCAAACTTGCTGACTGAAAGCTCATCCTGATGGGGTAAGATTGCTTTATATTTAGTGATCATTCTGGCTGCTATGCAGAAAACACGTTGGAAAGAATGAGAAAGGAGATGGAGAGATTGGCTAGGAAACTTTTAGATTCCTAGCTAAAAGAGAGTGGTAGCTTTGATGTGCTGTGTGGCAGTGCTGGAGATGGATAGAGGTTAACTTACCTAAAACATTTGAAAGTTGGTAAACCTGTTTTTAATTGGCAGTTTACCAGAGATACTAAGTTGTCCAATGGATATAAACATAGTTATTTTAGTAAAAAATAGTATTTTTAAGAAACATACTGGTTTTCAGAGCAGATGTTAGTTTGCTTTTAGCCAATAACAGTTGATAAATACTTTTCTGTGGTGGTGGGTATGAGTTTTTGCTTATAGATTTTTACTGTATTCATTTTTTAAGCTCCTGGTTTACGTATTAAAAGATTTTGTTTAATGTAAATTAACTGCTCAAAGTAAGCATAAATAATTTTTCTATTAAACCGGTTGTATTTACATAAATGTATGTAATAGCTCTGGTAATTATTTATTCTGCTCTATTTTTTTTAGATATTATGATCAGATTTGTTCTATTGAACCCAAATTCCCATTTTCTGAAAATCAGGTAAGTCATTAATTCCGTCTTAAAATTATATGGTAACGGCAGATCACCCATTTCCTTCTGCCACTATTTTCACTGTCTTTAGAGTTTTGTGAGATAGTGTTATAAAAATAGAAGCTTTTAGATCTGTTTGATGTGAATATATATGCTTCTGAAGAAGGAGTTTCCTGGAATTCTGTTCATGTCATTCTTCAGTCACTTTTCGGGCTCATATAGAGCAGTGTTTTTTTTCTTTTTTTGGACTTCATTTTATGTCAGTAGGACCTAGACTGATTAATCTGCTGTGTCATTTCCCTTTGACTTAGGAAGGAAACTGCACAATTCGGGAATTATTAGTCTCAGTTTATGTGCTTTAAAAATTATTTGCACGTTACATTTGAATGTAAAAGTTGCAAATGCTGTTGTGATTAAATGTTAATTACATGAATGTCAACTTTATTTTCTCTTTAAAGGCTAGATGTTGAAAATGCTGATAATTTCTTATAGTTTTACTTTGGAGATTGGATAAAGGTTTTAAAATTAGTGATACTTTTAAATTTTAAGATTGTCATAAGAAAAGTACTTTAAACATTCTTGTACTAAAGTTTTTGCAGGTGAAATAATTATGTATTGAGATTTCCTTTAAAATATTTCTGGATAAGAAGTGTAGGTGGCTGGAGGCAGGGCAAGTTGGGAGGTAGATGAACCAAGAAGGGCAAAAGCCTAAAGCCACTGATGGGTATACTGGAGTTTATTCTCTTTATTCTCTTTAGTTTTTCTGTATGTTTGAGAATTTCCTTAATCAAGAATTGAGAAATTTTTGTATTAGATTGCAATAAATAATTTAAATGAGGTTTACTTCTTTTTAATCTTTGTATGTGATAATACATATTTCAGGAGCAGAGAGAGAGATAGTTTTTTAATAAAGTAAACTTTTAATTTTCATGTAGCATACAGAAAAGTGCACAAATCATGGGGTATAGCTTGAATCTTCACAAAGTGAATATGCCTGTATAACCACTACCTAGATAAAGAAATAAAATATTAACCCATCCCCCAAAGTAACCATTCTCCTACTTTTGTCATCATGGAATAGTTTTTAATTTCATCTTCTAGGAAACCTGTAGTACTTACTTTTGTTTTCCTTGCTTTTCTTGGCTTATTTAGCAAGCATCTGTTACTTATTTTGTTCCATTTAAGTCAGTGTCTGTTTGTAAATATGAATAAGATAGTGTTTATGATTACCAAGGCAGAATGACCATATGAAATATCCCAGTGCCAGTATTTTACTTTGTTAAAATTTCAACTTAAATGAAAAGGAGAAGGAAAGAGAGTTGGGTGGTTATAGGAGATAATATTTTAGACAGGTTGAGCTTTTGTCCTTTTTTTCATTGTGGATTTCTCTTAGGATTCGGGAAGGTAACACACTTTTCTCTCTTCTCTCATTCTATCCAGATCTGCTTGACATTTACCTGGAAGGATGCTTTCGATAAAGGTTCACTTTTTGGAGGCTCTGTAAAACTGGGTATGTAATTTTTAATAAAAATGACAGGAAAATTGGTCTAACTACTTTGCATTGTTTTTGGTTTTTAAAATTGCTATCCTAATGATTCTTTGTAAATACTAAAGTTGTTTACATCTCATTTTCTTTTTAACGTCAACTTTTAATGCAATTTTGAAATATTTGTAGAGAGCCCATGCCTTGCCAGGCACTGTCCTAGTTATAAAAATGAATAATGCAGATATACTCAGTTCTTGGGAAGATAGTTGATCATTTAAAAATATAATATGTAATATAAACGTAATATGTAATAGCCTATGAACAAACTCATGGAAGCATATATGAGGAAGAAAGTAATTCTACTTGTTGAAAGTGGACAATGTTTGAGTTAGGCCTTGAAGGATGAATTTGTAGAAAATAATATTATAGGTACACATTTATTAACCAAAGGTCAGAAGGGTGAAGGCTTTTGATCTACCAGCGCCAGCAAGATAACCTGTCTGTGCCTTAATTTTCTCATCTGTGAAATGGAGATAATACTGTTTATCTCATTGGATTCTTGTTTGTTTGTTTTGAGATGGAGTTTAACTCTTGTTGTTCAGCTGGAGTGCAGTGGCTCGATCTCAGCTCACTGCAACCTCCGTCTCCTCGGTTCAAGCAATTCTCCTGCCTCAGCTCCTGAGTAGCCGGGATTTTAGGCGCAGGTTACCATCCCTGGCTAATTTTTTGTATTTTTTTTTAGTAGAGATGGGGTTTCATCATGTTGGTCAGGCAGGTCTCGAACTTCTGACCTCAGGTGATTCACCCGTCTCGCCTTGCTGAACTGCTGGGATTACAGGCGTGAGCCACTGCACCAGCCTATCTCATTGGATTCTAATGTGGATTGAAGGAGTGAATACATGTAAAGTCCTAAGAACAGTGCTCAATAAGTATTAGCTGCAATGAATACTTATATTATCATATAACATTGTACTATAATGTATATATGATGGATATACGGCTTGTAACCATAGGTTGAATTGGGGATTATGGAGGGTGATGATAATAGAGAGCAGATTATAAAGAGTTGCAAATATGCTCCTGACTTTATGCTTTCCCCTCTTATATAATAATAGTGAATGTTTATTGGGCATTTATTTTACCTAGACACTCTGGAAGGGACTTTATAAATAATCTTTTTCCAGTAGCTTAATGAGGAAAGGCACTATATTGCCAGCTGAACAAACTGATTTAGAAAGATTAAGTGATATTCTGAGGTCGTGTAGTTAGAATTTAATGAAGCTGGGTTATGAATCTAGAAAGCCTAACTCCTGGAACTAGAGAGAAACAGACCAGTTAGGAGACTGATGAAAGATGATGATGTTAGACAAGCTAGTGTGTTTGAGTGGGAGGACAAGAGAGGGATTTCGGACTTGAGGTGAAGTTGACTGACTTTGCTGACTACCAGTCAGAAGGAAGAGTAGGAGTTGAGGCTTGACTCTGAGATTTATAACTTGGTTTGACCTATTGAATATTTATTCCTTTTGGTAGAAAGGTTTTGAGTCTGACTTTTCTGTGTTATGTCTGGGTAGACATTTCTCTCCCATTTTGAAATAAAGGATTTAAAACTCGGAAGGGAAAGAGATACAAATTTGGAAATAATTATTAGGTGATAATTTATTCCTTCTGGCAGATAATTGACTGAGAAAAGTATGAAAGCCAGAGCTAGATAATATAATATTTAGGGAAAATAGAGGAAGAGGTTCTGGGAATGAGGTTGAGAAAAAGCTTTCAGATCTTAGAGGAACCAGGGAAAAATGAAGATGAGAAGGAATGCCAGAAGAATTTCAAAGGTGATGTGGTCCAGTGGTTCCCAAACCTGGCTGCGTATTAATATTACCTGGGGAAAATGTTAAAGGCTTATGTTTAAAGATGAAGATACAGAATGTCAGATGTGATAGGAGAAAATTTCAGAGTAGGCCACTGGAATCAGTATCTTTGAAAATATCTCCAGGTGACTCTGAGGGTCATCCTAGGTCCAGGCTGGAACAACCTTGACAGAGTCATTGTGGCAGAACTCAAGTCATATAAGGTTGGAGAAGTCACTGGATTTGGTAGAGAGAAATTTCACTGGAGTATCTTGAGGAAGCATCAGATTGAGGGGTGAATAGGAGGTGAGGGAACGGAAACAGTAAATGTGGGTTGCTCATTTCAGGAAATTTGCGGTAATGATTTAGGGACAAAGGGAGTGTCATTCTGAGAGAGAGCCAAGGTAAAGAAAGGGATTTTTAGTATCTTATGACTTAAGAAAATTGGTGGGCCGAGAAAGGGAGTGGATGACAGGAGAACTAGGAGATACTTGCATGGTGAACTCAAGTATCTAAAAGAACCGGGAAGCAAAAAATTAGATCATAAAGCAGGAGGTGGTTCACAAGGCATTTCTAGTAGCAAACATTGGGAATTAAATGTCCTTTAGTAATGTCTTGGTTAAATAAAAGGCTACCCATTCATTTGAACATTGTGTACTTTTGGAATACTAAGAATGAAAATGCATATATGTACTTGTTGACATGTAAAGCTCTATCAATGGAATATTGAATAAAAGGCCTGCTATAGTTCGGAGTTGTTGCATTGTACAACTCTAGGGTCCCCTGAGTTGAGCTTCTTGGGACGCTACTCATCTGGAACCCAGAGTGATTCCTCCTCCCTCTAGTTGTGCATTCCAGGCAACTTGAGTATGGTATAGTACCCATTTTGTGAAAAGTTATGTGTGTGAATGTATATGTAGTTATTTGTGAGATACCAAAAAATAAATTCTGGTTAACTCTGGAAGATGAGATCTTGGGTGACTTTTAATTATTTTTTTGTAGTTTAAAAAATTGTTTGAATTTTAGAAAACTATATAATTATTTTCATTTTGAAACACTTAGAAGGTTGAAGTGGTGGCTCATGCCTATAATTCCAGCACTTGGGGAGGCTGAGGCAGGCAGATCACTTGAGCCTAGGAGTTCAAGACCAGCCTGGGCAACAGATGAAACTCTGTCTCTACAAAAAATATAAAAATTACCCGGATATGATGGTGTGTGCCTGTAGTCCTGACTATTTGGGGGTCTGAGGTGGTAGGATCGCTTGAGCCTGGGAGGTTGAGGCTACAGTGAGCCGTGATCACGCCAGTGTACTTCAACCTGGGTGACAGAGTGAGACCTTGTCTCAAAAGAAAAAAAAAGATAGTAGAAAAACTTAATGAAAAAGAGAGCAAACAAGAAACAAGAATACAGTTAAATATTTAAGAAGTCATCTTTGAAAAAAAAATTAAATATTATGTTGAAAACCTGGTTTAAGTTTAGATGGGTAGAAAAAATAAAGGAAAAAAGGTAAGAGTTAATTGCAATATCAAAATAGCTCTTATGTATAAAATCTCATAAAAGCTCCTATACACGAGAAATTGTCCAAATAAAATGAGAGACTGCAGTCTGGGATGATAATATTTATGGGCAACATAATAGACTGAGATATGTATCTGGTATATAAACAATTTACTTTTATTTCTTGCCTGAAATATATTTTATCCTTCTCTCTTTTTTTTTTGAAACAGAGTCTTTCTCTGTTGTGCGGCTGGAGTCCAGTGGCGTGATTTTGGCTCACTGCAGCCTCTGCCTCTGGGGTTCAAGTGATTCTTGAGCCTCAGCCTCCCGAGTAGCTGGGATTACAGGTGTGCGCCACCATGCCCAGTGAATTATTGTATTTTTAGTAGAGACAGCGTTTCACCATGTTGGCCAGGCTGATCTTGAACTCCTGCCCTCAACAGCTTCACCCGTCTTGGCCTTCCAAAGTGCTGGGATTACAGGTGTGAGTCACTGCACCTGGCTGATATTTCATTTTGTTCCTTGCTCTCTCCTGCCACATTGGCCTAATGTATATATTTATTGAATTAATTAAAATTATATTCGGAACTTGAAGGCATTGTTCTCTTGCCTTTTAGTATCTAGTGTTACTGATGAAAAGTCTGATTTTTGTTATTTTGTAAGTAATCTGTTTCTTTGCTCTTGGGAATATTTTTACAGTCTTCTTTTTATCTTTCATATTTATAAATCTCAAAAGACCTAATGGAATTTCATTTTATTCATTGTGTGTAGGGCATTTCTTTTTTGGCCCTTTTAGTTAGAACACTTATATCTCCCTTCAGCTCTGAGAAGTTTTCTTACATTTCTTTGATAATTTTCTTGTCTTTTTTGTCTCTCTTTCTTTGGAATACTTTATTAGATATTGGTTGTTCTGAGTTGTTCACTAATAATTTTTATATATTTTCTTTTTTTAACTTTATATTCTACTTTCTGAGATTGCCTAGATATTTTAAAACTTTGGAAAAAAAAATTTTTTTCCTCCCTGCACCGTTAAAACTTTTGAAAAAAATTAACAATCAAGTTTTTAATTTTTAGGAGCTTTTTCTTATTAATTGAAAACATCCTGTTCTTTTATGGATATACTCTTTTTGAATCTCTTTAAGGAATGCTAATTATGATCTTTGGAATATTTTATGACTGGAATTCTTTATTTATTTTGGGCTTAGTTTTTCAGTTCACATTGCTTATCTTTTATTTTACTGCAGGCTTTTTTCACAACTTATTTTAGATTTCCCATATATTTGTTATAGTAGGTTAGAGTAGCTGGTGTTTTGTGTCTGCTATAGTTTAGAATGAGGAGACTAGATTTGGTTTGGAAGTAAGTTGAAAACTGGCCGTGATTACATAGGAGGCTACCAAAGTGCTGTAACAGGGAGGGCTTTACTTTATGGCACTACTCTGTGGCACAAATACGCAAATGTAGTATTCTTATTCTCCTAGACAGTTTGTTCAGTGTTTTTTGTAAGGAGCCTTATTTTGCCTGGCGGTCAATGCCTTGCACATTGTGCAAGATTTTGAATTCCACTGTGAATGAATTCTGTAAATAATAGGGAGCTATTGTAGATTCTTTTTTGAAAGTTATTTTTCAATTGTGATACAATATACATAACCATTATAAGTGTACCATTTTAAGTGTACACTTCATTGATATTAAGTACGTTTACATTATTGTGCAAACATCATCTTGAGAACCCTTTTTTCACCTTACAAAACTGAAACTCTGTCCAGTAAATGATAATTTCCCAGACCAGGTATGGTGGCTCGTGCCTGTAATCCCAGCATTTTGGGAGGCCGAGATGGGAGGATTGCTTGAACCCTGGAGTTCAAGATCAGCCTAGGCAACATAGTGAGTCCCTGTCTCTACAAAGGATACAAAAATTAGCTGGGTGTGGTGATCTGTGCCTGTAGTCCCAGCTACTCAGGAGGCTGAGGCAGGAGGATTGAGCCCAAGAGGTAGAGGCTGGAAGGAGCGTGATTGCACTGCTGCCCTCCAGCCTGGGTGATGGAGTGAAACCCTGTCTCAAAAAAAGAAAATAAATAATAATGTCCCGTTCTTCCCTCCCTACTCAACCACGGCAACCACCATTTTTTCTGTCGCTGAATTTAACTGTAGGTACCTCATACAAGTAGAATCATAGAGTGCATTTTTAAAAAATTTCACAACATGAAATTGATTATCTTAATCATTTTTAAGTGTGCAGTTCACTGATGTTGGGCATATTTCACATTGTTGTGAAATACGTCTCCCGAACTTTTTCATTTTGCAAATCTGAAATAATGTACTCATTGAACAACAGTCCCCCTCCCCCTGCCACCATCCCTGATAACCGTCATTCTAATTTCTGTCTCTCTGAATTTGACTACTCTAGGTAACTCATATAAAGTGGAATCATACAATATTTGTCTTTTTGTGACTAGCTTATTTCATTTCGCTTAATGTCCTCAAGATTCATCCGTGTTATAGCATATGATTTCCTTCTTGTTTAAGGCTCACTAATATTCCATTGTGTGTATATACAACATTTTTTTCTTTTTTTTTAAAAAAAAAAGATGGGGTTTCACCATGATGGCCAGGCAGGTCTTGAACTCCTGACCTCAGGTGATCGACCCACCTTGGCCTCCCAAAGTGCTAGGATTACAGGTGTGAACCACTGCGCCCAGCCAACATTTTGTTTATCCATTCATCAGTCCACAGACACTTGGGTTGCTTTCATGTTTGGCTATTGTGAATGATGCTGCTATGAAAATGGGCATACATATATCTGTTTGAGACTCTGCTTTCATTTCTTTTGGGTTTATGCCCAAAAGTGGAATTGCTGGATAAAATGGCAATTCTATTTTTAATATTTTGAGGACCTACCATACTGTTTTCTGTTTTCTGCAGCAGTTGCACTTTTTACATTTTTAATTTTGAGACAGGGTCTCGCTCTTTTGCTCAGGCTGCAGTATAGTGGCATGATCATAGCTCACTGCAGCCTTGAACTCCTGGTCTCAAGTGGTCCTTCTGCCTCTGAGTAGTTAGGACTACAGGCATGCACCTTCATACCTGGCTATTTAAAAATGATTTTTTTTTCTTTATGTGGAGCTGGGGTCTTGCTGTGTTACTCAGGCTGGCCTCAAACTCTTGACTTCAAGAGATCCTCCTGCCTCAGCCTACTAAAGTGCTGGAATTACAGGAGTGAGCCACTATGCCCCACCACCATTTTGCATTCCTGCCAACAGTACATGAGGGTTCCAATTTGTCTGTATCTTCAGCAACACTTATTTTCTGTTTGTTTTTTGATATGAGCTATTCTAAGTGGATGTGAGGTGTGTGGATTTTTTTATCAGAGTTGGGTTTTATCCAAACTGATCTGCTAGCCCTTTGAGAAGTATATTTGCATGAGGGAAGAAAGCATAAGGCCAGCTAGGAGGTAATTGCATTGGCTTAGATTTGTAGTAATGAGGAACTGGTGTGATTGTGGTGGGACAATGTGATTTTGAGAGGTGATGGAAAAATGGAAATAATTTATTTGAATTTAAGAAATTGAGAGCAATGACATGAAAATGACTTTTACATTTGAATTTCATTGTAATAAAAGTGTGGAAGTAAAGGGAAGGAGAGAAGGAATAACTTATTGATCTTTAGAGTTTTAGGTGATGGGAATATTGTTGTGGAAATAAATGCCTCTAAGGGCAGCTTGAAATATGGGAGCATATGACAGTGAGAAAACAGGTTTGGAAACTTGCTTTTGTGAGAGTCAGTGGGATGATGGAGGTTATAGTATTTCTCTTTGAAACATTTGTTTTCTTTAGAAAAAATAATCTGATAAATTTTTCCTTCTCAATTTTTTACAGCTCTTGCAAGCTTAGGATATGAAAAGAGCTGTGTGTTGTTCAATTGTGCAGCCTTAGCTAGCCAAATTGCAGCAGAACAGAACCTGGATAATGATGAAGGATTGAAAATCGCTGCTAAGCATTACCAGGTATGCGGAAAAGTAGTTATTACATTAATAATCAACACTAAGTTGGATTAAGTGGAAAATAATTTGCATTTAGGTTTATAAATGCTTCTTACTCAACACATGTTTTCTTGAAAACTAATGAACTTTTAAAATGAATTGATTCTTATTGTTGAAGCCCTTAGATAAACCATCTATAGACCAGGTCTGTTTTTCCTCACTGTTTTATACCCAGCACCTAGCACAGTGCCTGGCACATAAGAGAGGCTCAATAATTGTTGGTTGAAGAAATTATGAAATGTCTGAGATTTCATCTCAGGCTTTTAGGGTAAATCCATTTTAAATAAATAACCAAATTAAAACAATTTGTACGTTATTTTTATATGTTGTCTTAGAGTAAGACACACTTGAAATTTCACTGGTGTTACAAAAATAAAGACAAGAAATTGGCAAGAAAATAAAATTTTAACTTTGAGACTTGTGGAGAGGTCGTATTTAAATGTGGTCAGACACCTAATGTTCATAAGTGCCTAATCTGTTTTAGGTACTAATCATATACTAATATGGCATGTTATTTTGTGGCAGTTTATTCAGCTTTTTTTTCTTTGCTTAAAAATTATTATTAAGTAATATATATAATCATGTTGCCATATTTTATATTATTTTCTAATTTACAAAGTGTTTTCATGTACATTATTTGACTCTCAGATAAACCTTATGTTATATGTTATATAATGTCATTCCCATTTTACATACAAGGAGACTAAAGGTCAGAAGTCTTAATAAAGCTGTCCATTTGGGTTTCAGTAGTTCTGATTCCAAATTTCATGTAATTTCAAATGTTCTTCCATTGTTTCATCCCCACACCTCCCACGAAATTTGCTTGTCTCAGAGGTAGTCTGCTTTTTCCCATTGTTTACGTTCAGGGGAGAGGTGAGTGATGCTGTTCTGAGAAAGTGAAAGGAAAATATACTTTAAGGAAACAACATGCTCCAAATTGTGACTTGCCTTACAGTTTTCAATGGGCATAGATGACAAACGTAATGCATATGCTATTTTTTTTTTGAGGCTATACATGGAAAATATTTTAAAATGTGAAAACAGACTGGGTGTGGTGACTCACGCCTGTAATCCCAGCACTTTGGGAGGCCAAGGTGGGCAGGTCACGAGATCAGGAGTTCAAGTACAGCCTGGACAACATGGCAAAACCCCATCTCTACTAAAAATACAAAAATTAGCTGGGCATGGTGGCAGCCGCCTGTAATACCAGCTACTCAGGAGGCTGAGGCAAGAGAATTGCTTGAACCTGGGAGGCAGAGGTTGGAGTGAGCCAAGATTGTGCCATTGCACTCCAGTCTGGGTGACAACAAGAAGACTCTGTCTCATTAAAAAAAAAGATTAATAAAATAAAATGTGAAAACAAAGTAAAATTTTATTTAGCGTTTGGTTAATTGTAACTCAGTTAATTGGTATGTGAGATTTTAGAGAGGTCATTCTGATTTATTAAAGAAACATTCCATTCCATGAATGTTCACAGCAGGGTACCTGGTATTATGGAAAGATAACTGGTGGTATTAGACCTAGGTCTTTGACTAGGCGGCTTGCCATCCAGAAGCTTTGTGCCATTGGGCCAGTTCTTTAACTTCTCTAGACCTTTGGTTCCTTACCTGTAAATGAGAGACTTGCTGTTCTAGATTGATTCATTAGTTTACCGAACAAGGTCAGTTATGCATTCCTAGCAGATACTCTACTCTTATAATACTTCATGATTGCAGAAACATGCTGTTCATTTTAATACATTTGACTTTGAGTTTTCTCTGTGTTGTCTACTTATCTAACTCATGACGTTTTTTTTTTTTTTTTGTGATGGAGTTTCGCTCCGTCGCCCAGGCGGAGTGCCATGGCACAGTCTTGGCTCACTGCAACCGCTGCCTCCTGGGTTCAAGCGATTCTCTTGCCTCAGCCTCCTGAGCAGCTGAGATTACAATTGTCTGCCATCATGCCTGGCTAGTTTTTGTATTTGTAGTAGAGACAGCGTTTCACTATGTTGGCCAGGCTTGTCTCAAACTTCTGACCTCAGGTGATCTGCCTGCCCTGGCCTCTGAAAGTGCTGGGATTACATGCCTGAGCCACTGTGCCTGGCCTACTCGTGACACCTTTTAATCCCAGACTGACTTCTTTTTCTTAGTATAATTTGTTTCATAAAAGCAAAGTTATTTTAGTATTAACAAAATATAATTGGGACAAAAAATCTGATGGGAACATTTCACCAAGGAGCTCTGAAGGCCAGACAGAAATCACTAGCAATGGATAGTAATGCTTTTCCTTAGAGGACTAGGTATATGTACTGTTTGGGGTTTCCCCTGACTATGGCATACTTAATTATTTGAAAGATGAATTTGTTTGGGACTAAAACAAGAGCATTTCAGTACTAAAAATGTTTTAATGTTTATCCTTGCCTCTATTCTCACGATAGTTTTGAAGAAGTGTATCTAAAAATAAGCTTAATCAGATCGTTCCATTAGTTTCTTTGTTTTTCCTTGTAATTTACTTTTAATTTTTGTTAAATCTCTTGTCATGCTATAGAGTTTTAGAAAGATAACCTTATTGTCTGTAGGTCAGATGTTTTAGATTGGTTTTGCATATTAGAAAAATTTAAATATATTAACTGTTCACTGAATTAACATTTAAAATGACTTTTATATGTAACAGTAGCAAATTATGTCTTGTTGAGTTCTTATAGATTTTAAAGAAATTCTTTTTCCCCCCTTTAGTTTGCTAGTGGTGCCTTTTTACATATTAAAGAGACGGTTTTATCTGCCTTAAGTCGAGAGCCTACCGTGGACATATCTCCAGATACTGTTGGGACCCTCAGTCTTATTATGCTGGCACAGGCTCAAGAAGTATTTTTTTTAAAAGCCACAAGAGGTAACTCCAATTTGTCTTCCATTTTGTTGTATGTGAAAAGAAGTGATAGGCTTTTAAATTAAGAAAGTGATTAGAATATAATACGTTCCTTATAGAACTTTCCTTCTTGAACTTGATACATAGATTTTTGAAAATTTTCAGCTATCCTTTTCTGAACTTATGGCACAAATGCACATTTAAGAATGTAGGCTGTGTTTGAAGTCATGAAATGGTTAGTTAGTAATTGTCTTTAAACACTCTGTTCTGGAATAGTATTTATGTATGTTTTCAATACATCAGACATTTATTCAGCAAATATTGGTACTTACTCTGTGCCAGTCACTGTTCTAGTTTCTAGATAAACAAAGTTAGAAAACAACCTTACGTTTGGTGCCGGAGAGATGATAAGCAAGAATTAAGTAGCCAGGATAATTTCTTAAAGAATTGGTATAAGATTTCAGAAATAATTGCTATAAAAAATAAGAAAGAATTACATGATAGTGGCTGGTGGTATGGTTATGGAATAGGGATGTAGTGGAAGTTATGCTAATTTTAGATTCATTAGTCAAAAAGGCTTTCTTTCAGCAAATCCTGTTTGAAGTAGACCTAAATGACAAGAAGGAGTCACCCAGGCACAGTACCACGCCCTGGGAATGAGGGAATAAGAATAATTCTTATAAGGCATATAAGTTAGCATGAGAGATTGAAATATGGGCTGAATGTGTAAGTACAGAGAAATTGAAAATAAGGGATCAGTCCTCATGTGGAAGAGATAGGAATTGGAATACTTTTTTCTTTTAAAATAACAGCTTATATTGAGAAAAAATTCATATACACTAAAGTTCACCCTTTTTAAGTATACAACATAATATTTTTAGTATATTCATAGTTTTGATCACCACTATCTTATTTTAGAACATTACCATCATCCCAGAAAGAAGCTGTGAACCCATTAGCAGTCACTCCTCTTTTCCCTTTCCCTACCTGCTGGCAACCACTAATCTATTTTGTCTTTGTTGTAAATTTTGTGTAGAAAACGTGATTTCATCAATAAGGACATTTTAAGATGCATGTACAAACTTGTGATCTCAATGTTTATACTGAGACATGTCAGATTAGCCAATACTTATTTTAATTATAATGGTCAACTTCATATTTTTTTCCAGATAAAATGAAAGATGCCATCATAGCTAAATTAGCTAATCAGGCTGCAGATTATTTTGGTGATGCTTTCAAACAGTGTCAATACAAAGATACTCTCCCCAAGGTCAGTTATTGTTTTTATAAACACTTGCTTACTTTGCATGTGGAAGTATTTAGACAGTTTTTGTGTATGAGAAGCAAGTTGAAACTTATGTATTGTAAAGAAATTTGAAGTTTTAATAGAGTTATCTGAAGAATATATAGTGGAAATAGTTTTTCTTTTTAAATTTAAGATGCATGAACAATTCTTTTATATTTCGGGGATGCCTTTGTCTTTACCTTTTACTAAACTTGTTTTTTCAAGCTAAAACTCTTTCTGGAAAACATTGACCATCTATTTTCAGTACTTTTATCAAATCGAGGCTTTGTGTAGTTCTGAATCATTGGTGATTTGGTACCAGCATGTATACTTGAGCATGTTGATTATTCACACTTTTAATTATTGTCCTGTTTTCTTAAAGATGAGTCTTAAAGCGCAAAAACAGACATAAAGAAAAAAGGAAAAGAAAACTTAACAAATTCATCTGATACTTTGATTAGAATTAAGTTTTGCCAACAGGGTTAAAAAATTGGGCTGCTAATGGACAGCTAAGGAAAAGCAACCATCTTAAACCACGTATCATAGGAAGTATAATGTTTTAATGTAAACCTTTCTGAAGTGACAATTGAAAAGACTATTCAGTGATGATCATTTGTTAATGACAAAGCAAATGACTAACAAATAGATTTGAAATGATTGATAAAGAAAACTTAAAGTTTGAGTGAAATATACGTTTCAACTATTCTCCTTCAGAAATGTTCAAGGAATTAGTTTCATCATATGGTATCATATACCATATGATAGCATATGCTATTTGTTATGTGATTTTTTTTTTGGTAGGGGAATTTATTGATTTATAAGTCATATCTTGGGGGTGAAGCAAAAATGCACATAAGTGCATCAGTAGTACTTATTACTTAGAAAATGATCAATAAAGAATTAATGTGAAGATTCCTGGGGATTTAAGATACAGCAAGAACCTAGTAGAAATTTGCCCAGGACTCTTGGGTATTAATAGCCTTCCTCTTAAAAAGAGACTTGGGATCTCCTCTCATGTTTTTTTCATCTGAAAGACCTCATGTTCAGCTGCACAGTGTACCGTTACATCCTGTTGGGCCATTAGTTCAGTCCTGTCATGGAGAGAAGAGTGTCACCTACAAAGACTTGGAAGCTACCTCTACAGCATTCCTGGTATTCCTTGAAAATCTCCTGTTTCAGAACCAAGTTGCTCCAGCGTTACCCTGAGAACTGGCATGAGTGTAGTTTGAAATTTAGATGTCTTTTTTTTCTTTTTTACTAATAAAGCTCATAAGGTATTTTCATATTCTAGTTATAAAACTGAAATATCTGCAAGTAGTGATCCAGGAAGGTAGGAAATTATTCCCTGGGAGACAGGAAAGCACATAAGGTAGTAATTCAATTTTTTATTCTCTTGTATTTTTTGACTAGACAGTGATTGTCTAGCCTAATTTCTTGGATTTTTAAATATCATATACTTCCTAAAAGCAGTGAGGTTACAGGTTAGGATTTGGCATTTTGGAAGAGCCACTGCTGGCATAATTGCTTTCCTGCTTTTTGTCTTTGGATCTTTTAAAATTAATTTTGACTGGAATTATTTTCAAAACAAATAGGCAAAATAATGCTTTATCATATCATTGGTCATATACTTAATGCATTTGTCTATTATATGTTTTTGAGTATATGATACGAAAATATTAGTGTATCTATGTTACTAAGTCATTTTTGTATGGCTAAAATTATTAAGAACCCTCCTAGGATATGAATTTAAGTGAAAATTTACTGTGTTTTTTCTTTTAAACATAATGAAACAGTCAGCTATAGAGCTATTTCATTAGTATATGTGAGTAGTGATGGTTTAGTTAACTCTGCAGGCTGGATAAGGGCTCATAAGAAAGCTTCTAAAGCCCTGTCCTTGGTGTTCCTCTGTGAATGTCCATTCTACTACTCTTTCTAATAATGCATGCTTTTCTTTCTTTTTGTAAACAAAATGTTGACTTCATGGATCAATTAAAGAATTATAAAAGCCTAAATTGACTTCATTTAACAGTTAAAAAAAAAACCCTTAATTTTAATTGGAAGAAAAAAATTTGATTCATAGATTTTAATCCCCACAAAATCATGTCGTCTTCTCTGTTTACACCGGATGACTAACCTGTCTCTAAACCATTAATGGGGTGATTCTAATTTCTGTCTTCTTTTCCTTTTTCTTCCTGCATCCCATGTTGTCTGTGGTGGTTTGTGTGGTTGGACTCTCCCCTGGTCAGTATTTTTATTTCCAGGAGGTGTTCCCTGTCTTGGCTGCAAAGCACTGTATCATGCAGGCCAATGCTGAGTACCATCAGTCTATCCTGGCAAAACAGCAGAAGAAATTTGGAGAGGAGATTGCAAGGTTACAGGTGAGTCTCTTGGTAAATATTTAAGTAACTAACTTGGATCTCTGTTCTTTTTCCTAGTGAGATTTCCAAGTTTGCCCATAAACATTTTTCCCATTCATCACCCCTATCAGAGAGACAAGTGATTGTTTTTATCTTTAGACTTTATCTACTTAATGTTTTTTTGAGGTCTCATATATATATTTGTTTTTAAATTGCATTTTAGGTTTTGGGGTACATGTGAAGAACATACAATATTGTTGCATAGGTACACACGTGGCAGTGTAATTTGTTGCCTTCCTCCCCTTCACCTATATCTGGCATTTCTCCCCATGCTATCTCCCCCCAACTCCCA
>CAUYQU010015103.1:0-73769 GCA_963574635.1 Cheracebus regulus
CTCTTCAAGGAGAACTACAAACCACTGCTCAAGAAAATAAGAGAGGACACAAACAGATGGAGAAACATTCCATGCTCATGGTTAGGAAGAATCAATATTGTGAAAATGGCCATACTGCCCAAAGTAATTTATAGATTCAACATTATCCCTATCAAACTACCAATGACCTTCTTCACAGAATGGGAAAAAAAGCACCTTAAACTTCATATGGAACCATAAAAGAGCCCACGTAGCCAAGACAATCCTAAGCAAAGAGAACAAAGCTGGAGGCATCATGCTACCTGACTTCAAACTATACTATAAGGCTACAGTAATCAAAACAGCATGGTACTGGTACCAAAACAAAGATATAGACCAATGGAAAAGAACAGAGGCCTTGGAGGCAATGCCACACTTCTACAACCATCTGATTTTTTACAAACCTCACAAAAACAAGCAATGGGGAAAGGATTCCCTGTTTAAGAAATGGTGTTGGGAAAACTGGCTAGACATGTGCAGTAAGCAGAAACTTGACCCCTTCTTTTCACCTTACACTAAAATTAACTCCAGATGGAATAAAGATTTAAACATAAGACCTAACACCATAAAAACCCTAGAAGAAAACCTAGGCAATACCATTCAGGATATAGGCATGGGCAAGGACTTCATGACTAGAACACCAAAGCATTGGCAACAAAAGCCAAAAGAGACCAGTGGGATCTAATTAAACTTAAGAGTTTCTGCACTGCAAAAGAAACAATCATTAGAGTGAACCAGCAACCAAAAGAATGAGAATTTTTTGTGATTTATCCATCTGACAAAGGGCTAATAACCAGAATCTACAACGAACTTAAACAAATTTACAAGAAAGAAACAACCCCGTCAAAAAGTGGGCAAAGGATATGAACACTTTTCAAAAGAAGACATTTATGAGACCAACAAACATATGAAAAAATGCTCATCATCACTGGTCATTAGAGATATACAAATCAAAACCACATTGAGATACCACCTCACACCAGTTAGAATGGTGATCATTAAAAAATCTGGAGACAACAGATGCTGGAGAGGATGTGGAGAAATAGGAACGCTTTTGCACTGTTGGTGGGAGTGTAAATTAGTTAAACCTTTGTGTAAGACAGTGTGGCAGTTCCTCAAGGATCTAGAAATAGAACTACCATTTGATCCAGGAATCCCATTACTGGGTATAAACTCAAAGGATTATAAATCATTCTCTTGTAAAGACACATGCCTTCATATGTTCATTGCACCACTGTTTACAATAGCAAAGACCTGGAACAAACCCAAGTGCACATTAATGATAGACTGGAAAAAGAAAATGTGGTACATATACACCATGGAATATTATGCAGCCATCAAAAACAATGAGTTCATGTCCTTTGTAGGGACATGGATGAATCTGGAAACCATCATTCTCAGCAAACTGACACAAGAACAGAAAACCAAACACCACATGTTCTCACTCATAGGCAGCTGTTGAACAATGAGAACACATGGGCACAGGGAGGGGAACATTATGACTTTTTACCCCTTAACACTTCAGTGTGCACCTTCTAAAACCAAAGATGTCTCCCGCAGAACCACAAAACCATCAACATACCCAATAACATTTTAATAATCACTTAATATCATCTCATGCCCAGATTATATTCAAATCCCCCAATTGTTCCCTAAATTTCTTTATGATCACACATTCTTTCCTGAAAATGTATGTGTTGTCCAGGCACGGTGGCTCACGCCTGTAATCTCAGCACTTTGGGAGGTCAAGGCAGGAGGATCACCTGAGGTCAGGAGTTCAAGACCAGCTTGACCATTGATGAAACCCTGGTCTCTACTAAAAATACAAAAATTAGCTGGTCGTGGTGGCACATGCCTGTAATCCCAGCTACTGAGGAGGGTGAGACAGGAGAATCGCTTGAACCCAGGAGGCAGAGGTTGCAGTGAGTGGAGATCGTGCCATTGCACTCCAGCCTGGGCAACAAGAGCAAAACTCTGTCTCAAAAAAAAAGAAAAAAAATGTATTTATTGTCATGAACAGAAGCCATCCTGACTCTGGTTTTGGGGAGGAAAAGGAAGGTATCCAGGAACTAGCTAGAGGAACAGAAAGAGCTCACAAGTTCATACATGGGGGGTCCAGGGCTCAGCTGCAAAATGGGGTGCTCTCAGAGGAAGACAGGTTAAAGCTACTTCACAGGGGTACTATGAAAATAAACTATTTGGGATAAAATAGCAAAGAAATACCGGGCTTCATTTATCTACCCATTCATTTGTTCACCCTCCCAGTGGGGAAGAGAGAACATAAATTCCCTTAGTCATCCTGATAGTCCTATGAGTAGGTACTAGCATTATCCCAACTTTACAGATAAAGAAACCGAAGCCCACAGCAATGCAGTACCTTGCCCAGGGTCACACAGGCAGGAAGTAGCAGAGTAGCAGCCCTAGAATTAACAACTGGCAGCCTGGCTCTGTGTCTGGATGTTCACGGCCTCCCAAATAGACACATCCAATGGCTGCTGAGAACGAGAAATCAGGTGGAGGGCTCTAAGGGAGTGTGTGTGTGTTAGTTGTGGGGCTGTGTCAAAAGAACATTCTAAATCCCTTAAGAGTGATGCAAAGAGGGCACTTGGAGCCGAAGGCAAGCTCATCTGGCTGGAGAGCCACTAGCCTCCGTACAAGGAGTCTGAAGACATTTTGGATGGAACCTCAGAACCATAATGCCCAGAGAAACCACACAGTGTAGCCTCATCATCGCAAAGAAGAGGAGACTTTGCAAGTTCTGGTGGAAGAAGAGAACTTGCCAGTGCACACGGCTGGTTGGCAGGGGCACCGAGAGCAGAACGAGGTCTCCTGACCATTGCCCGCCACCAGTCAGTCGGTGAAACCTACATCAGTTCTCCCTCCTCTACATTTGCCTAAGTGCTGTCCCTAAAAACAAACAAACAAAAACACACCCAACAAACTATGATATCAGCCTTCCTCATTCCCATTTGCACGAAATTACACATTCTAGGTAACAGGTAGAAGAAGGATTGGCATGATTACTGGTTTTAAAAGTTTATTAATAATGTGTTTGTTTTTTAAAATAACTACTTGAGGTCTACCAAATCAACGCAGAGGGAACAGTGGTTTGGAAATACCTGGGAATCCCAATGTGGGTGTGGCCCTACCCTGGCCAATCAGACCACAGCTGCTCTCACACAGCCCCACCCCCTGCCAAGAGCAGAGCACCCCCAGAGGGCATGAGGTGTCTTGGAAGAAAGGTCAGCATCGTGGAAAGGAGGGACGTGCACAGGGGCAGACACCCCATCTCTGCCTTTTATGTCCAGTATGTTCAAAAACGAGCTCTGAGCTGAGTGCAGTGGCTCACGCCTGTAATCCCAGCGCTCTGGGAGAATGAGGCAGGCAGATCATGAGGTGAGGAGATCGAGACCAGCCTGGCCAACAGTGAAACCCCATCTCTACTAAAAGTACTTAAAACATTAGCCAGGTGTGGTGGCACGAGCCTGTAGTCCGCTACTCGGGAGGCTGAGGTGGGAGAATTGCTTGAACCTGGAAGGCAGAGGTGGCAGTGAGCCAGCCAAGACCATGACATTGCACTCCAGCCTGGGTGGCAGAGTGAGACGCTGTCTCAAAAAAAAATTTCTGCCAAAATGTAAATGGCCAACTGACTCTGGACTGATAGGAATAGTTTAAACGTTTTCTAATAAACAATGTATAAATTTGGTGCTCTCCAGTATCCGTTATTGAATCTGTATTATGGCTGCATGTTTGGATGACACAGAGAATGGTACAATGTTCCAGATACTAGCTATAATTGAATTGAACAAATTCACATGCAATCCATTTTGATACCACGGATCTAATTTGGTCTAATTCTGTCCTGTATTGCCTATAACCTCCTCCCCTTTCCCCAGTTCCAAAGCTAACTATAAGGGTGGAGAGAATGTCCAGCCCCTCGCAGAGAGACAGGAAGAGGCAGAAAGGTTGGCTCTGTACAACTGTCTGAAACCCAGCACTTTGGGAGGCTGAGGCAGGAAGAATGCTTGGGGCCAGGAGTTTAAGACCAGCCCGGGCAACATAGCAAAACCCCCATCCCTGCAACAAAAATGGAAACACTTAGCCGGGGACGGTAGTAATCCCTCTACTATAGAAGCTGGGGCGGGACGATCGCTCCAGCCCAGGAGTTCTAGGTTACAGTGAGTTGGGATTGTGCCACTGCACACCAGCCTAAGCTATGACGCAAGAACCTGTGGCAAAAGAAAAAAAAGTCTGCACCTGGATCGGGAGGGGAGCTGGGCATCTAGCAAACAACTGTTGACTCATTGGCATAAACATTTATTTATAAAAAATTTACTTCCAAAGATATTTCCCTCTTTGCTTTTAGAGATCAACTTGGAGGCTGAAATGACTTCATAGGAGAAGGCTTTATGTAAGAGTGATACAAAATATGACACCTTCATTTTCTTTATTTTCCCAAAAGGAAAATATTGACAATGCTTAAGACATCTGGGGCTATGTATGTCCAGAAACTATAAAACATACTTTATAAAGAAAACATCCCCTTCTCTGCTTGTATGTTCTCACTCCCTTTCTCTACCTGCCAGTAAAACCAGAAAAATAATCCTAAAAAATACATTTCTTTGTCTTAAAGATAAAAGTTTTTCAAAATAAACATTGTAAATCACATGTACCTCCCCCAACAGCTTAGAAATCTGGTTCCAGGCCAAGCACAGTGGCTCACGCCTGTAATCCCAACATTTTGGGAGGCTGCGGCAGGCAGATCGATTGAGGCCAGGAGTTTAAGACCAGTCTGGGCAACATGGTGAAACCCCATCTCTACTGAAAATACAAAATTAGCCAGGCAGGGTAGCACGGTCCTGTAATCCCAGCTTCTCAGGAGGCAGAGACAGGAGAATCGCTTCAACTTGGGAGGTGGGGTTGCAGTGAACTGAGATCGCACCTCTGCACTCCAGCCCGGCTGACAGAGTAAGATTCTATTTCAAAAAGAAGAAGAATTCTTGTTCCATTACTTAAAAACCAAACACTGATCCGCCTCTAGTGTAAAATGAGCAATGGGACTTCCGTAAACAGAAGACACTGAGCACCGTTTTCCTTAGTGAGCAAGGAGACCTCAACCAGTTTTACCGTCCACCTAACTGGGTTCATGTGGAGCCCTTATGCTTCTGACCAAGTCCAAGTGCAAAAACCATCACACGAATCTGGCAACAACAGGAGTTTTAATTTAAGTGTTAATCTATCAAAGGCTGTCTGCGACCCACAGGAAAGCTACGGAAGGAGATGCCTGCCTCGTAATTCTTCTTGAATGAAGCTGCAGTCAACAGGGAGGGGAAACAGCGTCTTTCTAACCCCAGCTCTGCTTCCTTCCACAGCTGCTGCATTGAGTGGATTGATGATGCTCATTTATTCGGTGATTACATGAGCTTAATGACTCATGTGGCCACCACCAAGTCCCCCGCCTTTAACAGAAAGCATACCTGCGTGCTGCTTTCCATCATGAGCATGGGTAATGAAGCAAGGCCCCTTCAGCTTTGCTCTCTGCCTCGCTTTAGGGTAGTATTTCTGGTGTCTATTTCAGATCCTGGCCCACATTGAGCTGTTATTGGAAAACAGCAATCTATTTCCAGGTTCCCTTGGTAACCTAAGTCACCTAGACTTTGTTTAAATTACCTCCCATGAGCCAAATGCTAGAATTCTAGATGGCAGCGGAGTGAAACCACCCCCTCTCTGGGCACGGTGAGTATAAATTTGGCACTGTAGTGTGGATGCAGACTCCCACGTCCCTTTAACATTTTTCTAGAACTTCCATCCCAAGCAGAGCCCTGCCTGCCCTTCTTCTTTGAAGAACTCAGCACTTCAGCTTGCATAAGGCTTGGCGGGTGTTTCTAGACCCTCCTAGGCATTGAAAACAAGACCACAGAGGACACCCCTTTCTCTGCCCTTTCAGTCTCCCCTCTGCCCTCTTGGTCAGCGGTTCTCTTGTCTTCACCCAAGCTTGGTCAAATGTGCAAGCCACCCTAGGTCTGAAGGATGAAGGAAGGTGGATTCCACTTGTGGAAGGTACTGAACCCATGTGGTCTCCTCGTTCGCTTGAAATCAGCCAAAATAAGGGCCCTCATTTCCTTGCTCAGGTTAGTTAGAAATAGACAGATGAGTAGAAAAAACATACAAGGAAATGTTCTTGGCCGGGCACAGTGGCTCTAGCCTACAATCCCAGCACCTTGAGTGGTGGGAGGATCACTTGAGCCCAGGAGTTTGAGGACAGCCTGGGCAACATGGCAAAACCCCGTCTCTGTAGAAAAATAGAAAAATTTGCCTGACATGATGGCTCATGCCTCTGGTCGCAGCTACTCAGGAGGCTGAGATGGGAGAATCACTTGAGTTCAGGAGGTGGAGGTGCAGTGAGCCATGATCACACCACTGCACTCCAGCCTAGGTGACAGAGTGAGGCACTGTCTCAAAAAAAAAAAAGAGAGAGAAATGTTTTCCAATCTGTAGTTAGCGCACCAACATGGAGAAGCGTGGGCTGCCACTGGGAGCCGGTCAGTGCTCCTGTGCTGCGGATTCCTGTCTGCAAGCTTTGCTTAAAGAGCCCTCCTCATGGAAACTGATAAAGTAAAGCCTTCACGGAAAGTCACAGAGACACCCAGCCTGAGATGAATGACTCCTAGTGCCTTTCCTTCCTGCCTCCCACATTTTAAGGCAGGGGGCCTAGGGCTGAAATAAACATCATGAACAAGGCAGAAGAAGGCATCTAAGGGAGATTTGGAAAGGGAGGAGTGATCCCATGTGATTCTGTCTGATGTTGGCAGGTGGGCTCGTGAGTGGATCACACACATGCAAACACACTTACACAAAGACTGGCCAGGTGCATTAGCTCACACAAGGAATCTCAGCACTTTGGGAGGCCGAGGCAGGTGGATCACTTGAGGTCAGGAGTTCAAGACCAGCCTGGGCAACACGGTGAAACCACATCTCTACTAAAAATACAAAAGTAGCCAGGCGTGGTGGCACATACCTGTTATCTACTTAGGAGGCTGAGACAGGAGAAACACTTGAACCCAGAAGGGCAGAGATGGCAGTGAGCCAAGATTATGCCACTGCACTCCAGCCTGGGTGACAGAGCCAGACTATGTGTCAAAAACAAACAACCAAAAGAAGCCGGGTGCAGTGGCTCATGCCTGTAATCCCAACACTTTGGGAGGCTGAGGTGGGGGGGATCACAAGGTCAAGAGATCAAGACCATCATGGCCAACATGGTGAAACCCCATCTAAATACTACAAATACAAAAATTAGCTGGGCGTGGTGGTGCACACCTGTAGTCCCAGCCACCTGGGAGGCTGAGGCAGGAGAATCGCTTGAATGCAGGAGACAGAGGTTTCAGTGAGCCGAGATCGTGCCACTGCACTCCAGCCTCGGCAACAGAGCAAGACTCCATCTCATAAACAAAACAGAGAGATACAGACACACACATACATACAAATTTACACACAGACACACAACACATAACACACACACAGACACAATACCCATGCATAAGGAGACCCAAGCAGACATAGACTCTCTCTGTCTCTTTTTCTCTTTCTCTGACACACACACACACACACACACACACACACACACACACACACATACTGGGGCCACAGCTAATCTCAACAGTCCCTTTGTGTGAACTAGAAAGAGGCCCCCCTTGGGAAGCCGCAGGCCCTCAAAGGCTAGATGTCAGTCTCCACTCGCCTCTCTGCCAGGTGCCCCCACAGGGCACACAGCACAACAGCACACGGTGGTCCTGTCTCCGCTTCTTCTTGTGGACGTGTGGGGGTGGGTGTTAGGGGAAGGGGAGACAGCCAAGAAAGAATGCGGCTTTTCCTTCCATCACTGACAGCGTTCTGTCCAGAACTGCTCAGGGCTCCTAGGACAGGCCCCATCTCGCCCAAGGAGTCCCCCTGGGTGCACGCAATTACCTGTTGGGATAGGTGACATTACAGGGCACTTTTCCTGTGTAATTCTCATTAAGCCAGCGATTCGCCAGTGCCTGCTGAATATTTGGCCTCTTCACAGGATCTGGTTCCAGGAGAGAGCGCAGGAAACTGATGGCACCTGAAAGATATTCAGGAAGGAACACAGGCATGTTACAGGCTGGACACAGATACCAGTGAAAGTCACCATCACAGGGGACTGACTCACCACCTCACCTGCCCATCCCGAGCCACTACTGGGGTGACCTCTCCTCTGGGTCTCTGGGGAGGGCTCCGATTCAATGATTCGTAGAGCCTGGTTTCACCCTCCTTTAGACAGGAGGGGTGTTGAAAACCTCATTGCCCCCCCAACCTCTTTAAAAAAGACACACCACGGCCAGGTGCAGTGGCTCACGCCTGTAATCCCAGCACTTTGGGAGGCTGAGTTGGGTGGATCACCTGAGGTCAGGAGTTCAAGACCAGCCTGACCAGCATGGAGAAACCCTGTCTCTACTAAAAATACAAAAAAATAGCTGGGCATGGTAGCACATGCCTGTAATCCCAGCTACTTGGGAGGCTGAGGCAGAAGAATGGCTTGAACCTGGGAGGTGGAAGTTGTGGTCAGCCGAGATCACACCATTGCACTCCAGCCTGGGCAACAAAAGTGAAACTCTTTATCAAAAAAAAAAAAAAAAAGACACACCACGTATCCAAAGAATTTAAGTTCTCTGTCCAAGGGAAGCAACCAGTACATGATAAAGCGAGAACTAGTTTGGGTCTCTGCATTCCCTGTGCTTCCCAACACAACCTGTGGTCTTTTCTTGTTGCTTATAGATGAGCCAAAGAGATGTTCTATTTACAGGCTTGTAGGAACTAAAGAAAATAAACAGAAGATGCCTGCTCGAAAGGTAGGTTTTTGAGCACTCAAGGAGACGCCAGAAGTGTAGAGCCTTCCTGTGCTAGACCTCCCAAGTGGGGACCACAGGACACTCAGAGTCTCAAGGGGCCAGAGAGGTCCTGCTTTCTGATCCTTTCCTTAAAAGCCATTCTGCATGGCCGCCCACCTCTTCCCCAGACTCTATGAATTTAGGATGCCACACCCAGGCTGCACAGAGCCCACGCCCACCCAGCCCAGCCCAGCCAATCAGGCTGGCGAGACACCAGAGCACCACACGTTTTGTTAAAGTGTTAAGAAACCTCTGCATTAGTGACTCAGATTTTAAAATCCAAGTTTGTATAAAAAGTTCTAGTGAGGACCACACTGTGAACCCATGTCCACTGATGGGTCCCTCCTTTTGCCCTGTCTCTTAAAAGGAAGGGGCTGCTGCCAGGCGCAGTGGCTTACGCCTGTGATCCCAACACTTTGGGAAGACGAGGTGGGTGGATCACGAGGTCAGGAGTTCAAGACCAGCCTGGCCAACATGGTGAAACCCCGTCTCTACTAAAAATACCGAAAATTAGCTGGCTGTGGTGGCATGCGCCTGTAATCCCAGCTACTCTGTAGGCTTAGGCAGGAGAATCGCTTGAATCCAGGAAGCGGAGGTTGTGGTGAACAGAGATCATGCCATGGCACTCAAGCCTAGGCGACAGAGCAAGACTCCATCTCAAAAAAAGGAAGTAAGGGGCTGCTTAGATGGATGGTATGTTAATAAATTTGTCTTTCTTTTTCAAGCCTCTCAAAATTCACTGTATCACATTAGTCATGCTGAGCATGGTGTGTAAGAAAAGGATATAAGAAACTATTGACAAACCTATAAAATCCCTACAACCCCTTTTCCCAGGCAAAAATAATGTTATAAATGCCCTGAGTTTGCTTTCATTTCACAAACATTTACAGAACACTTGTCCATTCAAGCACTTGACATAAGAAGCTCATTCATCTCCAAGCAGAATATTTGCATCCTTTAAGAGTGGAACACTGGAAACAACTGGAAGACAGGTAAAAATACGTTTATAATGCATATGGAACTTTTTATTTTGTATTTATTTTATTTATTTATTTTGTATTTTTTGGAGACAGAGTCTCACACCATCGCCCAGGCTGGAGTGCAGTGGCATGATCATGGCTCACTGCAGCCTTGATCTCTCTGGCTCAGGTGACCTTCCCACCTCAGCCTCCAAAGTAGATGAGACTACAGGTATGCACTACCACGCCTGGCTAAATTTCTTATTTTTTTGGTAGAGATGGGGTTTTGCCTTGTTGCCCAGACTGGTCTCAAACTCCTGAGCTCAAGTGATTCTCCTGTCTCAGCCTCCCAAAGTGCTGGGATTAAGGATGTGAGCCACCACACCCAACTCATGAAGGCTTTTCTAAGGCTACAAAATTGTTCAGCAGGAGAAGATACGTGTACCCACGTATGGGTAAAGAATGTCAGGGATGATGATTTGCCTTGCTTGAGTTGCAGGACTGTGATGTTTTCTTGTGGTGTAGTCCTTATTTTACAAAGAATTGCTATAATGTTTTTCTGAGAAATATAAAGAATTCTTTGGCCAGGCGTTGTGGCTCATGCCTGTAATCCCAGCACTTTGGGAGGCTGAGGCAGGCGGATCACAAGGTCAGGAGCTGGAGACCAGCCTGGCCAACATGGTGAAACCCTGTCTACTGAAAATACAAAAATTACCGGGCATGGTGGTGGGTGCCTGTAGTCCCAGCTACCTAGGAGGTTGAGGCAAGAGAATTGCTTGAACCCAGGAGGCCGAGGTTACAGTGAGCCAAGACTATGCTACTGCACTCCAACCTGGGTGACAGAGCAAGAATCCATCTCAAAAAAAAAAAAAAGAATTCTTTTATGTAGCTTTGTACTTGATTTCCAACATACCAAATAGTAGATTCCAGAAAACAATGATGTGCTTGATCCCCCAATTTTTCAATCCTTCTAATCCAAGTTATTTTTCAGTTTTCTAAGGTAATCTATCTTTGCAAGGAGAAGTCATAAAATGTCTTACTTTCTCAAAGGCTTTAAGTTGTCATTTTAACATTGTTCTTTAGGAAATGCTGGGACTTTTGTCAACCCATTTTCTGCAAGGTAAAAATGAGGCAATCAAAAAAGGGGCCAGTTGTGATGCAAGAATCAACTCAAGACACAATCTTTGCTAGGTTGCGCAGCTAGGTCAACCTCCATGGTCAGCCCACCTCCAGGGTGGCTTCCCATACTGTTGAAGAGGTTATCAGATCATTTCCCTTTAACAATAGTGGGTAGTCACTATGGGTATTTACCCAAAGGAAAATAAGTCATTATATGAAAAAGACACTTGCACACAAGTTTAGAGCAGCACAATTCACAATTGCAAAAATATGCAACCAGCCCAAATGTCCATCAATCAACAAGTGGATAAAAAATATGATATATGTATACATATATGTATATGTATGTGTGTGTATATATGTATATGTGTGTATGTATGTGTGTGTGTGTGTGTATATATATATACACACACCATGGTATACTGCCCAGCCGTCAAAAGACAAAATAATGGCATGCTTCTCAGCCATAAAAAGGAATGAAATAATGGCATTTGCAGTAACCTGGATGGACTGGAGGCCATTATTCTAAGTGAAGTAACCCGGGAATGGAAAACCAAACGTTGTATGTTCTCACTTATAAGTAGGAGCTAAGCTATGAGAGCGCAAAGGCATAAGAGTGATACAGTGGACTTTGGGGACTTGGAGGGAAGCGTAGGAGGGGGGGGGATAAAAGACTACACATTGGGTATAGTGTAAACTGCTTGGGTGATGACTCCACCAGCATCTCAGAAATCACCACTAAAAAACTTATCCATATAACCAAAAACCACCTGTTTCCCCAAATCTTATTGAAATTTTGAAAAAAAGAAATATTTCTAGGCACGGTGGCTCACACCTATAATCCCAGCACTTTGGGAGGCCAAGGTGGGTGGATCACCTGAGGTCAGGTGTTTGAGCAGTCTGGCCAACATGGTAAAACCCTGTCTCTACTAAAAATACAAAAATTAGCCAGTGCCTGCAATCCAAGCTACTTGGGAGGCTGAGGTGGTAGAATTGCTTGAACCTGGGAGGCAGAGGTTGCAGTGAGCTGAATCATGCCACTGCACTCTAGCCTTCCAGCCTGAGTAACAGAGCAAGATTCCGTCTCAAAAAAAAAAAAAAAAAAAAAAACAGTGGGTAGAAATACATGCCTGGAGGCCACAAGGTACATTTACTACTTACTGTAAATGTTATCGCTGAGTACACAGCTGAAACTTTCCAACAATGTACTTTTAAAAAAAAATTTTTTTTTAACTTTTATTTTAGGTTCAGAGGTACATGTGCAGGTTTGTTATATAGGTAAACCTGTGTCACAGGAGTTTGTTGTACAGATTGTTTTGTCATCCTGGTACTAAGCCTAGTACCCAATAGTTATTTTTTCCACTCCTCTCCCTCCTCCCACCCTCCACCCTCAAGTAGAACCCAGTATCTAGTGTTCCTCTCTTTGTGTCCATGAGTTCTCATTACTTGGCTCCCACTTATAAATGAGAACATGGAGTATTTGGTTTTCTGTTTCTGTGTTGGTTTGCTAAGGATAATGGCCTCCAGTTCCATCCATGTTCTTTAATAACCCAAAGAGCAAACAGATCTCTGCTTTTCAGAACACTTATCTCCCTTCCTTTAACACCCCTGCATTTCAAGAGTCATTTAGATCTTAACTAGGGGCATCTGTTGGTCAGATAAAAAAGATGTGGGCTTAATGAATCAAGGTGCGTGAGCTGTTGCATTAATGATGTGTTCTGAGACACTGCTGTTGCTTACCCTCAAAGGACTTGGGCATCAACCCAGGCTTTTTCAGAGTATGATGAACCTGAAGTGCTAAGGACAAACTGGATGTGCATTTTTGTTCTATTTTCATAACCGAGCACTCTGCATCTTTAAAAACTGCTGATGAGCACAAGTAATTTTAGTTCAAATCTCCACTGACGAATTTTCTTCCTTCAGACGTCAGAGACATTGCATTACTATCCAAAAAGGACTTTGAGACTTCCTTAGAGCTCTTTGAAGTTTGTGTTAGGGTCCTGAAAATCCCTATGCCTCATGAGCAAAAGAGATTAAAATATTCCCCACCATCCTGGAAAGCCATGCCAGGCAGGGCCACAGGCCACACGCCACCCTGCACCCCTCTAAGATAACACTTAGGTTCTCCACTCAAGCCTAGAAAAATAGTACCACCCTGCTCAACATAACACGCAGTACACCTTCCTCCAAGGCAAGTCCCACTTTCTTTCATGAACCATCAGCTTCCCAAAGTCTGGACTGGCTTGTGTGGGCATCTGAACTTTGTGCCAAGTGAAAGAGCTGCAGGTGACAGACCAAGCCATCAGACTTTTCACATTAGTGTAGCTCGACAGATGCAAATAGAGACCCCTCCCCGCGCAAAGCTCCCTCCTCATCACTTCCCAAGCTAAAGAATTATTTGATAATCTGATAATCGTGCCTTCTTGGACATCTTCATTAGCGATGGCTCGACCCTCATAAAAGCTAACACTTCTCCTCCAGCTTGACTTTGGAGAATTCATGGCACAAAACCATCATAACCTGAAGTGACTGCTTGGAATGTATTATAAATGCTAGCGTTGAGATGTAGTGATGAAAAGTGAGCAGTCTGAAAAATTTCTCAGCCATGAAAGGCATTCACTACTCTGTGACATACAAGTGCTAACAAGCAAAAAGAAAGCATGTAGAAGAGAGACTTGGAAAGGCCCTCGAAGCTTAACTTTGCAAACAGCAATAATAGAGATGAAGGGCCGTTCTTCGGAAGCATGTTCTGTGGATTCACAAGGGCAATAATGTTTTCAACTCAAGTTTGGTAAAAATTCTTCCAATTTAATCTTTAAAAAGAGCAGTAGAATTAACAGATATGATCATTACATAAATGAGTGACAGGGCTGGGCGCAGTAGCTCATGCCTATAACCCTAGCAGTTTGGGAGGCCAACACAGGAGGATTGCTTGAACCCAGGAGTTCAAGACCAGCCTGGGCAACATAGGAAGACTCTGTCTCTATAAAAAATACCCCCTACAATAAAATCAGCTGGGCATGGTGGCATGTGCCTGCAGTCCCAGCTACTTGGGAGGCTGAGGCGGAAAGATCGCTTGGTTTGGGAGGTCGAGGCTGCAGTGAGCCATGATGGTGCCACTGCACTCTAGCCAGGATGACAGCGAAACCTTGTGTTAGCAAAAACAAATATGAATGACACAGTCATCCAATTAATAAAGATGTGCCTTAGTGAGACAATAAAATGGGCATATTTTCTATTTGGATTGACATTACTCAAAACATAAAGACACAGAGACAATAGATAATATCTCCAACTCTCGGTGGGGAGGCGGGCGTCTTATACTAAATGAGATCAGAGAAGAGTGAAATAACATAGCATGGTAGGAAAATCTAGGTTTTCAGTCAAGCAGACTTAATCTCTCTGAGACTCAATTTTATCACTGGTAAACAGGGGCTTACCTTGCAGGATTGTATAAAAACACCACATGAGAAACACCTACAAAGGATCATTCAATAAATGGCAGCTACTCGTGTTACTGGTAAACTAGTATTTTTGGATATAAGCAGGGCCAGGCTGGTTGGAAGGGAGAGGAGATAAACTTGGTGGGGTGCAAAGGATTGGAAAAAGGGGAGGCTGTCAAAAGGGCAGCAGCTGACCCTCAAAACTGAAGCCATTCGCTCTATAAACAAGAGAAGACGCCCTGGGCTGCCTCGGCAGCTGGGGCACTGCTCTGGACCCTGCTGGGTCAGGACAATTCCCAACCCTGAGTCATCACAATAGTCTATGGGACACCTTTCCAGGTCACACAAGCACTTTAACACCAGAGTCAGCAACTTAGACTCCCTGAGTATCTACCATGTGCAAACACTACACTTGACTCGTGGCTAAAAGGATTTCAGTCCTAGCTGAAAAAAGATATTTCTATATCCCAATAGTTATTTTAAAACGGGGGGATGGGGAGAGCATCAGATTCCTTAATTAGAAAATCAGATACAGAAACGCAATTCATGCTTGACAAGTCAAGGCAACAAAGTCCTGTAGGAATGTGAAGATCTTTAACAAGCACGCACAGAGCTCGAGGCCAAAGCACATGCTGTCCGCTCAGCGCAGGAGCTGTGTGAGGCTGGACAGCAAATCCAGTGATGCTGAAACTGCTGGGAACATTTTTAATACGTCTTCTTTGGGACTACATTTGCTCTAGCTTTTAACATCTTCAGAACTGCAACTTTTGCTTCTTTAAGGTTAAATTTAATTTTCACAATAAAAAAAGATTTAAAAAAAAAAAAACAACCACTTAGAGCCCAGCCTGCTAAGATTGGGTAATAATACTGAAAGTAAAAACAAGGTATGGTTCTGAAGCAATGAGACTGGTTATTTTGTGTCATTAACCTACCTGCGCTCGTCTGCTCCTTTTCCCACAGCTGTGTGGGGCTCATGCTAATGCTAATCAATAACTATTTCTGGCTTTTCACTTTCAACACACATGGTAGGGTTGCACTGCCCCACTCTCTCTAGCTGGTTGAAGCCATGTGCGATGTTTTAGAAAGATTTCACTTATAAGCAGAAGATTGGTGGAAGATTTAATTGCTGGTGAAAGAGCTTCTCTTTCTCTTTCTCTTTTCCTCTCTCCCTCTGCATGAACCAGAAATGTTGGAAATGGTGGCTTCAACATCAACCTTAGGCCCTTAGCTGGGCAGAACCTTTCAATGTTTGATCCAACTTTCAACTGAGATGTAGCATGAATGGGAAACAAACCTTAGTGGTCCTGAGCCACTGAGACTTGGGAGCTGATTGTTACCAGTCTATTCTGACTAATACAATGAAATAGCAGAAGATCAGCAGTTCTCCAGCTCCTTAGGCTCTCATGGGGTTCAAAGACAGCACTGTCTGCCATTCCCAACGGTGGGGGGTACATTCATCTAACTATTGTCCTTTGTTATGGGTCATTTGGATAGAACAGGCTCTGAATCCTCAAAGAAACTTCGGAGTCACTCCGAGAGACAGCAATATTTATAACTGTATAACCCCTACAGAGACTGCTTTGAAAGACTGCATTTATTTGGAAACATCATATCTTATTTGTACTGCAATGAGATATTATTAGACCCCTCTCAGAATGACTAAAATAAAAAATAATAATAGCATCAAATGCTAGCAAGGATGCAGAGATCATACACATACTGCTCGGGGGAATGCAAAATGGTCCAGCCACTTTGAACAAGAAGCTTGGCAGTTTCTTGCAAAACTAAATACGTGCTTACTAACCAACCCAGCAATTCACTCAGGCATTTGTCCCAGAGAAATGAAACCATATTCACAGAAAAACCTGAACATGAATGTTCACAGCATTTTTATTCATAATAGCCCCAAACTGGAAACAACCCAAAGGTCAGTCCTTCAATGGGTGAATGGTGAAACAAACTGCAGTATATCCACACCAGGGAATATTACAAACCAATAAAAAGAAATGACTCAGATTATCTCAAGGGAATTAGGCTGAGCGGGAAAAAAAGGTGACTGGCATATAGCATTTTTGAAATGACAAAATTATAGATGAGACATGGTAGTGGTTGACAGGGCTTAGGGAGAGCAGGAGGAAGGGAGGTGGCTGTGGCTGTGGAGGAGCAGCATGAGGGATCCTTGGGAGGGAACTGTCTTGCATCTTGACTCTGGTGGCTTCACACATTATACACATTTGATAAAACTGAATAAAACTAACATACACCAACATACATGAGTGTACATAAAACTTGTAAAATCTAAATAAGGTCATGGGTTTTATCAATCTTAATTTCCCAGCAGTGATGTATTTCCACAGTTATAGAATATATTACTATTGGCCAGGCATGGTGGCTCATGTCTGTAATCCCAGCACTTTGGGAGGCCGAGGTGGGCGGATCGGGAGGTCAGGAGTTTGAGACCAGCCTGACCAACATGGAGAAACCTCATCTCTACTATTAATACAAAAAATCAGCCAGGCGTAGTGGCACATGCCTATAATCCCAGCTACTCAGGAGGCTGAGGCTGGAGAATCGCTTGAACCTGGGAGGCGAAGGTTGCGGTGAGCCAAAATTGCACCATTGCACTCCAGCCTGGGCAATAAGAGCAAAACTCCGTCTCAAAAAATATATATATATTACTTTTGGGGAAAACTGGGTGATATGGTTTGGCTGTGTCCTCACCTAAATCTCACCGTGAATTGTAATAATCCCCACATGTCAACGGCAGGGCCAGGTGGAGATAACTGAATCATGGGGCAGTTCATACTGTTCTCATGGTAGTGAATAAGTCTCATGAGATCTGATGGTTTTCTAAATGGGATTTCCCCTGCTCAAGTTCTCTTGCCTGCCATCATCTAAGACATCCCTTTGCTCTTCCTTCATCTTCTGCCATGATTGTGGAACTGTGAGTCTGTTAAACCTTTCCTTTATAAATTACCCAGTCTCAGGTATGTCTTTATTAGCAGCATGAGAATGGACTAATACACTGGATGAAGGCTATTTGGATCTGTTTGTATTATTTCTAGCAATTGTGTGTGAATCTACAATTATGTCACAACAAAAAGTTTTTTAAATAATTTTATGTGTTAAAAAATAAAACTTTTTACTCTCTGTCCCCTTATCCCAATTTATTTTCTTTACAGCATTTAACATTACCAAATATGATGTTTATTACTCATTTATTTATTTTTAGCCTCCCCTGCTGATATATAAGCTTTATAAGGGTAGAGATGGGTTTGTTCTCTGTCTTCCTTAATCTAAAACACACCTAGCACATAATTGGTGCACAATACATATTCATGGCATAAGCTAATGAGTACGAAATGTGGAATGAATGAATGAATGAATGAATGAGGACCCCTCACAGTGCTCTGCCGCACTTTCAACATTTCTGGAAGCTCTAAAACTTAAATATAACAACTGGTTTGACATTTTGCACATTTTCTAACTCCAGGAGTTATGACTATCAGTGCAGAAATATTTCTTGTATAATGACAGAGCTGTAACTTATCTTCCCAAGGACTTAATGCCTCCTTTGCTTTCAAGCCTCCAGAGATTCTACCCTCCCTAACAAAGGTGACAGTATGAACTGAATTAGATAATTGCATTCAAGAATATGTCTCCACTTGTATTCCACTTGGCAAGATAAATTCAGGGTCAGCTTCATGCATGCTTTTAAACTTAGAAGAAAAATGCGTAACAGTAGTAAAATAAAACGCTATATTTTAACTGTGTATTGTAAGTTGCAGTTAATAACTGCTTTCTTCTTTGGTCAAAAGCCTTATCTCAGTGAAGCTGAGTTTATTCTAAGGAGCCAATTAAATGATCATCAAAGCCAAGCCAAGGCCAGGAACTTGAATTTTGAACCAAACAAAAGAACAGATTGTACTAATTTACTGGATCTGAAACCGAACCTTAATACAACCTGTTTACTGAAATGTGAACCAGCTAAAGTTCGAGAGAACTTTTCAAACACACCTGATGACTCAGTCCAATCAAGTAACTTAACCTCTATATAATTAAAAGCTTTTAAATGGGCTCAAAAACTCAACTAACAAAACAAATCACAGCCCCAACTTGAATGCAACAAACATTTCTTCACAGTGAATTGCAGAAAGAAGACATATTGGAGGGTGTATGGTCACATTTCCAATATGAAATTTCTGCAATTTCTTTCTGCAATTCTATCAACATCATAATACAGTGAGTTTTAAAACAATCAAGCCTGCGATTATTTTTCAAATGGAGAATATCAAATCCTTGGATCTATGTGTTTTGTGCTGGAGAAAGGAGGAATTAGGGGTTCAGAATTATAACGAAACAGGAAAAGGTATAGGTAAAAGGCTGTTGAGAGACGGGAAACCCAACCACCCCTTGACATTTCATTTTAATACTAGAAAGAAACTTACAATCATGAAATAGACGTAACACCATTGCAGCAAAACAAATACTGCTTCACAGGTGGACCCCAACTGGTCACGACAAAAGTCCCGAACCATGGTATAGAGCAGCAGGTGCATTACCTGTGGAGAGCTGGGTGGGGAGGGGGTTCATTTCTTTGTCCACCATCTTCTGGTACAAAGCCCTCAGGCTGAAAGGCTCCACCGTGAAAGGCAGCGTCCCGGTCAACATGGCATACATGTTCACACCTCTGAAAAGACAGATATAATGCATGAAACTGGAGTCAGGTCCCCTGGGGAGGGGAAGACACTGGGGATGCGGGCTTCACCAAAGCATTGGAGCTGCTGCTTCCATGCCAACTGCAACAGGCCCTCTTCAAAGTCATCTTTGTAGAACACTCAGTGTCACATTGAAAGGCTTGGTTAAGGCTGGGCACAGTGGCTCACATCTGTAATCCCAGCACTTTGGGAGGTGGATCACGTGAGGTCAGGAGTTTGAGACCAGCCTGTGCAGCGCCTCCATCCTCAACCTCTGCCTCAACAGCCTGGACCACTACCTGCTCATCCTCTCGCCGCTGCGACAAGCTGCACATGAAGCTCCTGCGCACTCCGGCGCCATCTCTATCAAAAATACAAAAATTAGCTGGGTGTAGTGGCGGGCACCGGTAATCCCAGCTACTCAGGAGGCTGAGGCAGGAGAATCACTTGAACCCAGGAGGCAGAGATTGCAGTGAGCCAATATTGTGCCATCGCACTCCAGCCTGAGCAACACGAGGGAAATTTTGTCTCAAAAGAGAAAGGCTTGGGTGAGAGCACTTGAATGTGAAGATCCGGAAGAGGACCACAGAGAAAAACAGGAGTTTCAAGAGTGTCAGAAGGCAACCACAGCCCTCTGCTCTCTCCGAATGCTGGGATAAGAAGTCAACAGCAAGGAGGCCCGGGGCAATGTAAGAAACACCTGGGACACGTCAGGAACCTCGAATAAGAGTAGGCCTGCCATTATGTGGTTTTCCAAGGATGGCTTACAAGGTGGTACCGGGAAAAGGCTGACCAAAAAATACAGGAGAAGCCCCCCCACCGGAAGCTCCAGTCACAGCCAAACTGCTGAGCCAGGTTACCATTCAGCCCTCAGAAACGAAGCCTAATACCAAAAACCAGCGTTTTGCTCTACCCTTAAATTTTGCCTTGGCTTGTAACTAGAGAAATTTCTGGGGAGGTCCTCTTTCTTCCCCTCCTGATTTTTTTATTGTTTATTGTGAGATTCTGCCACCTGGCTCCAACCCAACATCTCAGATGTGGTTGAAATACCTTCTGAGTAGGCTTAACTGCACTTATCCAATGCCAATCTAGAGAACAGAAACATCTTCTCGGAGGATTTTTATTTTCCTGATGTGCAAATCTAATACCATTTTGATGAAATTTCCTGATGGGGATGAAATGCCTGCCTACAGAGAGGTCTCAAGCGCTCAAAAAGCACCCAAGGGAATATACTTTAAAAACAGGCACTAAGATTTCCAGTCAAAACAAATCCAATGAGACTGATTGAAATTAAGACCCTTGAGGCCCAATTCCATGGAGGCACCTCTGAATTATATCATTTCAGATAATGACAGATACTGGAGCCTACAGCTCCCGCTAGAAATCATTCTCAAATTTCAGACATATGGTAAGACCTGGTTCCCACTAACAGTGGAGTTAGTTCCGAACTCACAGTGGAGTTAGGGGGACAGATGCATAAACATTCATTCCACAAATACTTGCTGGATGGCTCTCTGTTCCAGGCAAGGCTATCGGTGCTCGGTACTGGGGACCAGAGAAAGACCTGCCCTCTTGGGTTCTGAGTGAAAAAGAAGACAGGCAAGCAACAGGCAAACAAATAGATGTGCACAGTCCTTTCAGGCAGTGATCAGTGCAAAAGGAATAAGAAAATGTTGAATTGCACCACTTTTAACCAGAGGAGTTCAACGAAGGGAGAAAGAGAACTTAGAAATAGGTACTTGAAGAGGGGCGGCTGCACAGGTGGTGACTGCCTATGTGTGAGCTCATGTGTCTTTGGCTGGCTGGGCGTGAGGATGGAGAGATAAAAAGTGCATAAACAAAGAAATGGAAACAAGAATGAGCAAGGCACACACAGAGCGATTTGAGCAGCATTTCCCTGTGTGTGTTTAGTGGAACTCATCCCCCAGGAGAGGAATAGAGGTTAGGTGGATCCAAGCAGTATGGCCAAATAATCTGGGGAGTAGTTGTATATGAGCATTAAAGGGGCTCAGAATGGAAAGTAGAAAACGATGGCAGGAAGGCAGCAGGTTGTTCTTAAAATCGGAGTGGGAATGATGGCACACAACAGCAAGGGAAAGGCAAAGACGCAGTGGAGACATTTGAAGGGCACATGCCAGGTGGCAAACTTAGAATACAAGACCAATGGTGGTAACAGAATGGGACGGAGGAAGCTGAGGAAGAGAGACAGGTTAGGGGCGCAGGGAAGGAGGATTAGGGCTAGTATATTTGAGAATGTACCATGCAATACTGCACTTTGAGTATGTTTGAGGTAGAGCTAAACATTATTGCTTCAAAAAATTCTTGGAGATCAGTAAGAGGGTCCCCCCATTACAGAGTTTTGCATACAAAGAGGCGTGGCTTTTATGGATGGAAACCTTATGGCACATGCCACAAAACTGTTGCTGGGGACCACTGAACAGCCTCCCAGACAAGCTGTTTCCAGTGCTTCTGAACCAGCCTGTTATATCCAGGACAATTCTAGACATAAGTGAAGCTTTCAAAGACTAAGCCAACGTCTACATGTTCGATTCATTGATTGTGGAACAACACCAGTTGCTCTTCTATAGTCAACACTTCTCATCTTTGAAAACTAGAACCAGGATCTTCCAACCCTTCTGGGTCTTCCCCAAGCCAGGACCTCAGGCCCTTTGCCTGGGCTTTATTTGACATGAGTGGGAGTCTCCTCAACAACCCCGTTCTCTGCCCTGAATACACACCAGCGGGTTCATGCAGTTAATGAGCTTTAATGTTTCCATGCTACAGAGCAAAGACCTCCTGTTTCAACAGAGTTGGGGTGAACTGAGTTCAGGTGAGGAAAAAACAAGACCAGGATCTGTTCCTGCTCACCACCTTTGAGTCCCTAATCTTGGCTCTGATATTCATACCTAAAGCTGAAGAGCCTGCTACTTATACAACACCATTTTTTTCTGCATTAAGTGCTTCATAATGCCTGACTCATACAGATGTTTTTCAAACTGAGGTACATCATCAGGGGTTCAGCAGGTCTAATTTTTATTTCCTTTTTGGCAATAGACTAAAACATTTCACAAAGCATGACCAGAGACATCAGAGGACCACCATACAGCCAGGAACTTCCTCCACTGCACACACCCAATTTCAGTACCTGCTTTTATATTTCTTTACCAACATATTATTTTTGCCAAAAAAAAAAAATCACCTGTATTGTCATAGCCTAATAAGAAGGAAGCAGAGGTAGACTTAATGTGCTAGTGATACAGAAAGGAAGGCCTCCTGATGACTGGAGTCATGGGTGGTTCGTCCTCATGCCAGCGGTATCAGCACAACCTGAGAACTTGTTGAAAAAACACACATTCAGCCAGACACGATGGCTCACACCTGCAATTCCAGCAATTCAGGAGGCTGAGGCGGGTGGTTCTCTTGAGCTCAGGAGTTTGAGACCAGCCTGGGCCACATGACTAGACCCCGTTTCTACAAAAAATGCCAGAATTAGCCAGGCATGATGGCATGCACCTGTAAGTCCCAGCTACTTGGGAGGCTGAAGGGGGAGGATCACTTGAGCCCAGGAGGTTGGGGCTGCAGTGAGCTATAAGCGTGCCAGTGTACTCCAGCCTGGGTGACAGAGTGAGACCCCGACTCTTAAAAAAAAAAAAAAGAAAAAAGAAAATGCACGTTCCTGGATGCCACTCCACATCTACTGAATCAGAAAGTCTGGGGTGTTGCTGCAAGCCCTCCAGATGCTTCTGATGCTTACTCAAAAACTTTGAAAGACCTGGAAGAATGAACAGTTTGAGGGGAGCTGAGACACCACAAGAGGGGCCTGACAAGCTCAGAGAGCCTGTGGCTGGCAGTGAAAACTGCACTCATGCGATGCGCACCCACTCCCTTCCCACCAAACTTTAGCCACTGCATTCATGTTGCCCATTTCAGTATTCTGGGGTTCTTTTGCTCTCAGTTATATTTAACTTCTAAATGAGTCTTGGTTTTTCAGTTGTACGGGACCATAAAATACAAGGAGTTTAATTTGGGGTCCGTGCACATACAAAATTAGCTGGGCATGGTGGCACAGGCCTGTGATCCCAGCTACTTGGGAGGCTGAGACCGGAGAATCGCTTGAACCTGAGAGGCGGAGGTTGTGGTGAGCCAAGATTGTGCCACTGCACTCCAGCCTGGGCAACAAGAGCAAGACTCCATCTCAAAAAAAAAAAAAAACCTCCTGTAAAACCTCCCGTCAACACACACAATTATCAAGAATGTGCTTCCTTTAAAAAGACAGTGTCTAATACTCAAGTTTGAAGAACACCGCTCTATGGCCCTTTACCTTCCCTTTAATCTTTAGGGGACACCTAGCTTCCTGTCCCAGGTTGGGGTAGCGTATAGTGCAAATGCCTCTAGGAAACAGAACGTCATGATAACGCAATGCGAACCCCACTAAAGGGGTTTGGAGAACATATGGGGCCAGAAGACCAATTCTAAAGCCTGTAGAATGTTTCTTTCTTGAAGGAGACCTTGAGACACCAAACTGCTTGCCTCCTTGTCACCGACTGGCTTCAAGAGACACCAAAAGTCTCCTCAAGTCACTGCATATTACACTGGTCTTTGCCTCTCTCCATCATCTGGCTGGGACCACAGGAAAGTTTAACAGATGCTTGTCTTCAAGACGGTGCCAGAGCCATCCAGGTGGCAGGTCTGGCCAGAGTTGAGCAGGCAGTTTTCATGGTAACTTTGATGACTTTACAAACTGACTCCAGAATTCCATTTCTTTTGGAGGAGTTTATCATGAAAAAACAAAACCAAAAAAACAAAAATAAAAAAACTGTCACAAAGCCTTAAAGAGGACCCACTTCTCTCATCCATAAGATGTGGATAATAATAGTACCTACCTCTCAGGTTGTACGAGGGTCACATCAAGTAAGCCACAGAAAGACCTGAATTCTGTAGCTGAAATAAATTAAGCTTGATAAATTGGGATCTATTGTTTCATCAAAAAAACCTTTCTTAAAGTAAGAGGGAAAAAGCTACAATTATATTTGTACCGTATTGCCAAATAAGATTGGAAACCTACATGAATGGTCATACAATCCTAGCTAGGAGATTTTAAACGGGAAACCAGACTGAGTATCTTAATTCCTCTCCCCCAGAGTTTGCATACATGTTTAATATCTGGATAAAGAGAAATCTAGTCCCTTTGACATTTCAGAAGTATGTGAGGATACCAAGGGAAAAATGTGGAATGCAGTTTATAAACCTCTGTAATCCCATAGAATTAGGAGGAGTTTCAAAACATGTTCAGAATTTCCTGATGGGTCTTTTGAAATGTGGCCCAGGGGCTTTCTGGATTCTCCGTGGCAGACATGGGATTCCCAAGAATCAAAGACAGTCTTAACAAATGAGAGGGATGAGAGTCTGGGACAAGAGAGGGCAACAATCAAATATGACCGGGGGCTTTTCCCAGCAGTATGAAATAAGGGTGAGCCATTGCTGGGTGGAAGAAAACTCAAAGATACTAGGCAGTGTGGAATGCTCTGATCTCAACAGAGGAAGAAAGGCAGACACTGCGGGTAGCTGAAAGAAGAGGAAAAGGGGCCTTACTTAGGAAATACAAACAGGGAAGCTTTGGAATTAAGTCATCAGCCAAATGGCCATCCTGTTACTTAGTCTGGTACACAACAAAATATTCCCTGGAGGAAAAGCTGTGGCATTGCCTGCCATCCAAAACAGGGAAGATAAGGAGTCACTGCTCCGTGGAGAAGTCGCTGGCAGTTTTAACAAGATGCAAGGGAAAAAGCAATGGACAGAGCCACCTGGCAGGTGGAGGGAGGGTCTGATTACTTGTTCTTAAGGGGCATGTGGTCAGGAGACTTGGAAACTGCCCAGTTTACAGCGTGCAGCCAAGGGGACCTTCAGGAGATCCACTGCTTCTGTGTGGCTCTCCAAGAACAACACTGCCTTGGATAAATTAAAAATAACTTGCCACCTCAAAGCAATATCTTTCCACCTTTCAGTCTCAACTTTTAATAATACGACTTCCAATTTAAGGTCTTGAAGGTAGACTAGGAACCAATTCATCCATTTGGAAAATCTCAAAATTCACCACTGTTCTATTAAATGGTCTATGTTTAGCAAGAAATTATTTTCTTGTGGATTTCAAGAACGTTGTTTCTTTTCCTTTCCTTCCTTCCTTTCTTCTATGTTAAATATATACATTAGCTACAAAAAAATTGCACTTTATAACTAAATAATCTCAGAAGCGAAAGGAAACCTCTCTCTTAAAAGTCAAAAGCCCTAGCCGGGAGCAATGGCTCATGCCTGTAATCCCAGCACTTCGGGAGGCCGAGGTGAGAGGATTACAAGGTCAAGAGTTCAAATCCAGCCTGGCCAATATGGTGAAATCCCGTCTGTACTAAAAATACAAAAATTAGCTGGGCGTTGTGGCACATGCCTGTAATCCCAGCTACTCGGGAGGCTGAGGCAGGAGAATCACTTGAACCCAGGAGGCAGAGGCTGCGGTGAGCCGAGATTGCACCATCGCACTCCATCCAGCCTGGGCGACAGAGCAAGACTCCGTCTTGGGGTTGAGGGGCAGTCAAAAGCCCTAAAATTCCCCAAAGGAGTCATAGCTTCCCTCCTCCTGCTATCCTTCATTTTGAGAGGGTCTCAACAGAGAGAAAATATTACTACCATCCTTCTATATATGGCCCCTGCCAGTAGCTGATGACATCTGGTAGTACTTTCACAAAACACTGCGTCTGAGACTAGAACAAATTCTCTCACTCTCCCTCCTGAACACCCAGTTCTATTTGGAGACAGGAGAGCTATCTGGAGACACAGTGCCTCTTGGCCAAGTTGTCTACCCAAAGGTACAGCACCGGAGACAGGGCTTTTTTTCCCACTAAGTGAAAACAGATGCAATGAGCCGGGAAGGTGGACTGAGTGTATTGTGCATGACTCTCCAGGAGGCACCGGGCCTCATGCGAATACTTCACCCATCTATCCTGGGGCCCCCATAAGCGCAAAGGACAGATCTAGTCCAGAAATGCTGTGTTCTCAATTTCTCGGGCTAGAACTCTGTTTCTGTTTTCCTCACCTGTAGGGATTCACTGAAGGTTGCCAGTGAGTATTACAATATTCTGAAGATAAAATTAATTTTGATTCTTTTCAATTAAAAAGTACATCTGCATTAAAGTTGTTTTAAATTAGCATGTATGTCACTCTGAGGAAAAGTCAATTCATAGTAATAAAAGTTCAATGCACCAGAATGATCGTTTTTGGTTTTTGTTTCTGAAATCTCAAAGTTCATTGAAGACTCACATATCTATATGCTATGTATATAGAATCTGGAGTAAAGGAAAGAAGTGAATTATTTTACAGCTATTTTTTAATGGTATTGAAAATAATGACCACTGAAAATAATGAAAAAGCCTCAAGAAAGTACACCGTTTCCCATTTCTACTGTTAATTGTGGCTTCACTAGAGAAGGGTCCTGGGGGCCCTATTTGTAGGGAAGAGCTTTCTTTCCCAAGTTTCTTTCAATGTCAGGCTGATTTTTTTTTTTCTAAATCAGTCTCAGAATTTGTGGATAAAGTCCCTGCCATCCATCAGGGTCCAAAGCCTCTAGGGAGGGGAGTTTGCTTTGTTGGAAGTGAACTCTTCATTCTGTTGTTGTTTCAGAGCCATAAAAAGAGAAGTCATTTTGTAATAAAAGTGTCTAACCCAGGGAGAAAATTGGTTCCATTTTCACCATCATTTTAAACAGCCTTCTAAATTAAATTCACTTTGGGTTTTCCATTTCCACTTCTGCCAGCAAAGTCATGGGCATCAAACAGAAACCTAACCCATATCTCAGACACAATACCCCAAAGCAGTAGAAAATTAATCTCTTAAAAGGTCTGGGCCGGGTGTGGGCAGCTCAGGTCTGTAATCCCAGCACTTTGGGAGGCTAAGCCTAGCGGATCACAAGGTCAAGAGATGGAGACCATCCTGGCCAACATGGTGAAACCACGTCTCTACTAAAAATACAAAAATTAGCTGGGCGTGGTGGCACGTGACTGTAGTCCCAGCTACTCGGGAGGCTGCGGTAAGAGAATCACTTGAACCCAGGAGGCAGAGGTTTCAGTGAACCGAGATCAAGCCACTGCACTCCTGCCTAGGTGACAGAGCAAGACTCTATCTCAAAAAAAAAAAAAAAAAAAAAGGCCAGGCGCATTGTAATCCCAGCACTTTGGGAGGCCAAGGCAGGTGGATCAAGGGGTCAGGAGTTCAAGACCAGCCAGGCCAACATAGTGAAACCCCATCTCACTAAAGATACAAAAAATTAGCCGGGCATGGTGGCGCGCACCCATAATCCCAGCTGCTCGGGAGGCTGAGGCAGGAGAAACGCTTGAATCCAGGATGCGGAGGTTGCAGTGAGCCGAGATCACGCCATTGCACTCCAGCCTGGCAACAGAGCAAGACTCTGGACCCCCTCCCAAAAAAAAAGGTTCTGAAGTTTTATATTTTGCCAAGATTAAGAGGAAGAAGAATCAGATGTGTCACACCTACCAGCCTTTTGTTCCCTCTGTCTGGAATATGGTGTTCCCTCTGTCTGGAACGTTTCCCCGCCTGTTCTCCACCTGGCCAACTCCACTCATCTTTCAGGAACAGATCGGTCTTGCATACAGATGCCTTCTCGACTTACCCCAGCTGTGCAGCCGTATGTGCTCGGGCTGCCATAACAAAAAGTCTGATTTTTACTCATCAGCTTATTTTTTAGCTTTCCTGGCCTTCTTCTCTGACACCTTCCTCTTCCCAGAGCTGGTTCCTTCTGATCCTTAGGATGTGGCTTTGAAGTCTTCTCCTCAAGAGGCCACTCCATCCCTTTCCCTGAATCCCTCTCACTTCCTCCACAGCTCTTACCACAGTCCGTTTATGGCTTTTTAAAATACCAGCTGTTTGTCCCACCAGCATGTAAACCTCACCAGAGGAAATACAACATAACAGAAGCAGTAGAGGGTGGTGATTCAGAGGCCTAGAGGCAAACTATGTAGGTCAAATCCTGGCTCTGTTACACACTGGCTGTGTCATTTGGGCAAGTAGCCGAGGCACTTCATGCCTCAGTTTTCACAAATTGGGAGTAACACAGCATTGCCTTGAAGGGTTGTTAGGCAGATGGGTTGAATCAATACAAGCTGATCGTTACGAAGAGCCTGGTACCTCCCCTCTCTTGCTTCCTCTCCCGCCATGTGACCTCTGCACACACTGGTCCCCTGCACCTTCCACCGTGAGTGGAAGCAGCCTGAGGCCTCACCAGAGGCAGATGCTGCCACCATGCTTCTTGTACAGCCTTTAGAACAATGAGCGAAATAGAGCTCTTTTCCTTGTGAATTTCCCAGCCTCAGGCATTCCTTTGCAGCAACAAGAAACAGACGAAGACAGGGGACCTCTTGGTCTTTCATGCTCCCATAGCTGCATGCGCGCGCGCGTGTGTGTGTGTGTGTGCACACGCACACTCACACAGATTCTTCCTGTCATAGCTTCCCAGTTAGCATAAATGAGTTCTCTGTTAAGAAAGTGATTATAGACTCACATATTGATAGTCATCCATTCAATACATATTTATTGAGGGAAGACAGTGTGCCAGACACCTGTGAGAGTTCTTAAGAGCTGGAAGAAATCCATAATGGATTTCCTCCCATATACAACTCTGATCCACTGGTATTCGCTGCCAGGAGTCCCGGCTGTATTGAAAGGGATTCAGAGGACTTCTCAGAAGCAAAGTCTGTGACTAGCCATGCTCTAGAAGAGAAGGCATCCTTTCATTCTCTGCTGTTCCCTGCTCCACTCCACTGGCTCCACATGGCCCCATCATCGGCACACCACACACCGCCCACATGCAGCCTGCACACCAGACCACACCTGCGAAGGGACTGGGAGCTCAGGCTTTGGCAAAGTGCAGCTCCACTACAGGTGGGCTCATCTGGGCAGTGCTCATCCCTCTCTTCTGTCTGTGCAAACTAGGTGCAAGAGATGTGCCTCGCAGGACTGCCCTGAGGATCCGGGGTGAGTGACTGGAGCATCCAGGAAAGTTCTGGGGATTCTCTATCTCTCCACATCTCGCTCTGGTTTGTTTCTTCTCAATTTCTAACCAGAAAATCCTGAGTGCCTCTCGCTTTTAGACCCTTGAGCTGATCCACATTCCCCTGTTTGCTTTCTCTGCCAGTTTCCACCCTGGCCTTCCAGCTTCTGTTTCCCTGGATGAAATGCCCACTCATTCCTCCTGTCCTTCTTTCCCTTTTCCCTTCCAACCTCCTTCCTTCCCTCTTTTCCTTCTTTCCTTTCTCCTCCTTCCCACCTCGCTTTTTTCCTCCCTCCCTTCCTCCAGGCTCCACCAGGTGCTGAGTAAATCCTGGGAACAAGCCAAGTGGCCCCTTCCCCGTCAGCTGCAGCCCAGAGGGTTCCAGCAGGTGGACAAAGACCTCACGGTGAGGCCCGGGAACACAGAGAGCAGGGGGCTGGAGGGGACATGGGAGGGCTGCCCAGAGGAACCAGCACCCAACAAAACAAGATGGAAAAGGACAGGGTTCCAGGCCGAAGGATCTGTGCCTGTAAGGGCTGGAATGTAATAGTCACAGGCTGTGTTCAGGAAACAGGAAACAATGCCGGGTTAGCCAGAGAACAGGTGGGGAGAGATGGGGAGGGGGCATGCCTTCAACGAGGCCACAAGGCAAGCAAGGGCCCCCACCTGCCACGTGGAGAGCTGGGGCTGTATGCTAAGACCCCAAAAGGACACTGCCTGGTTCAAATCCCATTCCACCACTTAGCAGCTGTGGGACCTTGGGCGATTTTATTCATTTCTCTTATGGTGGGTTTCTTCTTCCATAAAGTAGGGTAACAGAGAGTAGCGATCGCACCGGCTCATTGTGTAAACTAAGTGACATGATGTCTGGCACACATCAAACACTGAGCAAGCGTTAACTTTTCTGCCAACCTGGACAAGGGAGTTACAGTGAAGAGAGGCAGGGGAGTTCCAAAATACTCCAAATCAACACACCCTTCACGCAAACGAGCCCTTCTTGTCTATACATGTTTTTTCTTCTTTTTTTTTTCACTCTTGTTGCCCAGGCTGGAGTACTCCGCCTCCAAGGTTCAAGCGAGTCTCCTGCCTTGGCCTCCAAAGTAGCTGGGATTATAGGCATGCACATGCACCACCATGCCCGGCTAATTTTGTATTTTTTAAGTAAAGACGGGGTTTCTCTGTGTTGGTCTCAAACTCCTGATCTCAGGTAATCCGCCTGCCTCAGCCTCTGAAAGTGCTGGGATTACAGGCGTGGGCCACCGCATTGCCTATATCTTAATCAGAACCTCACTCTGTGTCCAGCTCCTTTCCCTACGGCAAAAGATTGAGTCCTACCCCAGGATCCAAGCCTCTGAGCTACCCTATACCATCACTTACAGGGTATGCTGAAGGGGGGTGACTCACTGGGATCACAGGGGACCCAGGCTCTACCTTTGATGCAACTGAGGATTCATCCTTCAAATATTCATTGTGGTTACCCTGGTGGCCCTTCCCGTACCAGCCCCTGGGAACAAAATGGTGAACCAGACCAAACAATTCCCTCTCCCCATGCAGAGTCCTTGCTGGCTGGGAGACAGGAGAGGAACGGATTTAGAACAGGAAAAGGACTGGCAGTAAGAGGTGGTGAAGAGGAAATTAAAAGGGTGAGAAGAGAGTATGGCAGACTCTCTGGCAGGGAATTCAGAGATGGTCTCAGCAGTGGCGCCGTTGGATTGGGACTGGGATGTGGGAATAGGCGGGCCATCCAAAGAGCTGGGAAAGGGCATTCCAGGCATCACAAGTGAATGGCTGGGCACATGGCTCACGCCTGTAACCCCAACACTTTGGGAGGCCGAGGCAAGCGGATCACCTGAGGTCAGGAGTTCGAGACCAGCCTGACCAACATGGTGAAACTCCACTAAAACTCCACTAAAAATACAAAAATCAGCTGGGCATGGCGGAGCACACATGTAATCCCAGCTACTCGGGAGGCTGAGGCACGAGAATCACTTGAACCCAGGAAGGGGAGGCTGCACTGAGCTGAGATCACATGACTGCACTCTAGCCTGGGCAACAAAGCAAGACTCTGTATAAAAAAAAAAAAAAAAAAAAAAAAAACCCTCAGAGGTGGGAGAGACAAAAGTGAGGCCAATGTGTCTGAAGAACTGTGAGCAGAGGGCAGGGCAGTGCCCGGGGAGGCAGGAGATGGGTGAACAAGTCCGCAAGGAGTGCAGGCCAGGCAGCAGGATGGAGTTTCACACGGAGGGCAATGGGAAGCTAAGGGCCAGAGGAAGGGACAGAAATGAGTCGCCAGGACAGAATGTGGGCTCTGTGAGGGCAGGATGTTGTTTTCTTCTCTCCTCAGACCCTCAGTGAATTTTGGTAAAGGCCACTCTGACAGTTTGTGCAGAAAAGACCAGAAGGAACAGAGATGCAGGTGCCGAAGAATCCCTGACAACATACTTCCTCCGCCTGTCACCTAATGCATGCCATCAATACTCAAGCATGATCTCCCAAAACAGACACGGTGGAGACAGCAGGAGGAACTTACATGGACCAGACATCGATTTTGGGGCCGTATTTCTTCCTGGCGAGCAGTTCGGGTGCGGCGTAGGCGGGGCTGCCACACTGTGTGCTGAACGGATCTGAGTAACCCAGGATCCCTGCGCAGTTGCTCAAACCAAAGTCTGCAAAGAGAGGAGAACAAAACGAGCTCTGAATTAGAAAACTGCGGAAATGAAGAGGGGGGAAAAAAGGAAAAATAAAAAGGGCAGCAGGAAAGGAAACACTCTCTCAGGCTAACACATAATTTAGCATCCTAAAGAAAAATGTAGCAGCTGCAAACCATAACCTCTGGATATGAGACTCAAGGCAAAAGACTGTCTGGTGGTGGTTCCCTGGCTTAGCTGAGAGCACATGACATCGGGCCTCACTGTAAAAGCCAGCTAGAGTGAACTGTATATACGCTGCACTAAAACCTGTTTCCATCCACTCTTGTAAATGAGTCATCCAGGAAAAAAGAGAATTCGCTTTCTAGGACCAAGGCAAGAAGAAAGAACAGACAGAGGGGATTGGAGGTAGCTTCCAAGCCACCAACTGGGGAAAAGATGAAGGAAGATTGAAGGAAGATTGATTTTCCCTGTGTCACCCTCAGTGACACTTGATCCAGCCATTTACAGTTGACTTTTTCAGCTGAATGTTTTCGTTTCATGGAAGTCTTTTAAAAATTCCCTCAAAGATATGCAGCACATATAGTGACTTGAAGAGGGGAAAAATATGCCCAGCAGTTCAGACAATGCTGAATGTTGGCTGGAAAAGTAGCACCAGAAAGACGGCAATGCAAACTAGACAGAGCGACCTCATGGCGCCGCTTTGTTCCTGGATGATTAACATACCCAGCAAGGGTGGAAGAAAGTGCAACGCATCTAAAGCAACTTCAGGTCTACTATGCCTTCTGCCCCATGTTTGTCTTTTGATCTTAAAGATACTGAAACTGACAGGTAATTAGAGAGCTGTTAGTGTTACGCCCTCATCTGAATCTTTCCCTCAATGTAAATATTATGGTCCAATCTCCCTTAAACAGAAGACTCAGGCTGCAGGGCTCAGGCAGAGACAGGCTTCCAGTCTTGAACAAGAGTCTCGCAGTTTCTCAATCGGCAGTATTATGTCTAGTTTCATGACTGTATTTTCACCTCACTCTAACATGTCTCCACCTGCAAGGCACGTTGCAGGAAATCTCAGGGGAGGAGGAAAACAGTCTAGTTCGTGAAGTTAATCACACACCATGGATCAAGATGTCACAGCCAAAAAGTTTTCCAAAAGTTGTTGGGTTAAGCTTTCTAAAGAGAATCCCATCTAAGCGGAACTCAGAAAACTCTTGAAGGCTCTAAATGTCACCCAAACACTTCAGCCCTAACTACAAGAGAGAAGGGCAAACAAATCAACCAGGAATGCTGCATGTTCAAACGCTGAACTTTTTTTTTTTATGATTCCATTTTTCTCTCTTAACCTCTCTCCCTCTCTCCTCCTTGACGCCCCTACTCTCTACCCCAACCCTCCCCCTACACCCCATTTCCTTTACCATCAACCCAGCCAGCACCCATAGACCCCACAAACCCTGCCCAAGATAAGTCCTTCAGGAGAAAAAAAATCATATCATGCTTTAAATTGGAGGGTTGTTTGCTGTCAGTTTGAAAATGAACCTAAAAGAATGTTAAGGAATAAACAAATGCATGAAAACCACCTACTGTGAGAGACAGCACCATCAAATAAAGACAATAATAGCTGGGGAGCCCCAGTGTCCTCAGAGACCTCGAAATTATCTCTAAATTTCTGAGATCAAAGCAAAAGACTTCCACTCCGTTCCTAATCTCAGCAGGGTTCCCTTCACAGCAAAGGGCTGCCTCGATCTGTTCACTTCTTCACCTCTCCCGGACCAGAAAGAAGGACTTGTTCTCAGAAAAGGGCAGAGAAAGAGAGAGAGAGAAGAGGCCAGATCACCCTCCACCATCCCAGGCAAGTTTGGGAACAGCCTGGCCTTATCTTGAGCACAGTTTCAAGAACATAGCTTAGCAGAGGATTTGGGAGGTGGAGGAGATAGCATCTGCATGTTAGGAAACTTATGCTGATGGAGCCAAAAGGGTTTCATTTAAAATACATTTATAGAGAAACAACCAGTTTGCTTCACATTCATAAATGTAATTATTAAAATTGTACACATCTGGCTATAATTGGAATTGTGGAACTAGAGAGAAGGCCACCTCCCAGCAATGTCACATGGGTCTGCCTCAGTTAGATTTGGTAAATATATCAGCCAATGACCAACCAATTCTCTGAGAGCTGCAAAACCAACCTCACAAAACGTCCGAGTGAGACCTGCTTTGGAATACTGAAGGGCAAAACTGCTCTAAGTTGCAGCTCTTCCATTTTAAGATTAAACCTACCAAACATCAGACTGCTTTTTTTTGAAAGGGGAAAAAAAACCAAAAACCTCCTGATTAAATCAAATCTTACTCCTGGTAATTCTAGTTAATTTGAAACATGGCTTAAGTAGATTTATTTAAACCAAATTCTTTCAAAGAAAGAGAAACTATTAAGAGGCAATCATAATAGCTATAATCATCTTTGAAAAAACAAGTAGGTAATGCCTTTGAAGAAAAGAAGGTTCAAAGAGCTTTCAAGTCACAAGAAGACAGAAGTTGGAAGACCTTTGATCCAAATTGCCCAAGCCAGGGGCAAGAAACCTCTCAAGACACTGACTGGGCCTTCATTTCTCTAAGTGAGTGAGGAAATGCATTCTTTCTTAACAAAATGCAGTTTCCACCGCCCTCGGGGACAGGTGTGATGTAGGGCTCCTCAGTTTCCACTGGTCAGGAGAGAACTGGCAACCGAATGGGCGCAGTTAACAAAGGGAAATCCAACCATCACTGCCTCTTCAAGCAGGTGCAGGCATCCTGCCTTCTGGAGGGCCCAGTTTTGTCCCAAAGACCTGAAATGTCTTTATATTGCCCATCCAGGCACTGCCAGCAGAGGCGATGACTCTGAGGGATTTGAATAAAATGGTTCCTGGCACCCAAAGAGTGACCATCACACACAGCGAGAGGGGAGGGACGGGCTCTGTTTCAGGTGTATAATTTCCTCACTTGACTTGGACAGGTCTCCTCTAAGAGGTTTTAGTATTCAACCAATCTGTGAGCTCCTTAAAAATGCATCCACTGACTGCAGCAGTGAAATGATTGGTTTTTCTAGAACCCCCTGAGCAAACGTCCAACCAATATAAAGGTCCGTGCATTTCACCATTGCTTATTCCATAAGACAGTTCTGTCAATGGTCACCCAGGGCAATCACTTAAGCAGAAAGCAGAGAGACCAAGCACAGAGGAGACAGAGGGGCAAGAGTGAAGGGAAGAAACAGGATGGGCAATGCCCAGCTGAGATGTGGAAACTCTGTCTGCAACCTTACACGACTCACCAGCCTCAATCTGGATGTCGCCCTGTGGAAGTGAATTCTTCTAACACTTTTTTTTTTTTTTGGAGTCTTGCTCTGTCACTCAGGCTGGAGTGCAATGGCACAATCTTGGCTCACTGCAACCTCCGCCTCCCAGGTTTCAAGAGATTCTCCTGCCTCAGACTCCTGAGTAGCTGGGATTACAGGCATGCATCACCAGATACAGGTGGCTATTTTTTGTATTTTTAGTAGAGATGGGGTTTCACCATGTTGGCCAGGCTGGTCTCGAACTCCTGACCTCAGGTGATCCACCTGCCTCGGCCTCCCAAAGTGCTCGGATTACAGGCATGAGCCACCATACCTGGCCCATTCTAACTTTTACTGTCATATAAATACCGCTGTTATAAAGCCTGTTGTCTTATAGTCTCTGCTGTTGTTAGAACAACTCTGTCACTGTCACCTCCATATTTTCCAAAGAACAGTTTCAGGGGTCAGCCTGCCAGGGAACCTAAAACAAAAAACTCCTTTCCTCCATTCCTCACTCCATCAGGAAGCCCCTTCGTTTAACACTCAGGATGCCAGAAATAAGGACCAGAGAGATATACTGCAAGCATTTCAACACAAGCGTCTTGTTTTCCAGCTTCTGCACTTGGCTCTCAAGACAACTAAAACACAATAGTAAAACAATTTAACAAAAAGAAAATTGGCCTGGTGCAGTGACTCACACCTGTAATCCCAACACTTTGGAAGGCTGAGGTGGGCAGATCATCTGAAGTCAGGAGTTTGAGACCAGCCTGGCCAACATGGTGCAACCCTGTCTCTACTAAAAATACAAAAATTAGGTGGTTGTGGTGGTGCACACCTATAATCCCAGCTACTCGGGAGGCTGAGACAGGAGAATTGCTTGAACCCAGGAGACAGAGGCTGCAGTGAGCTAAGATTGCACCACTGCACTCCAGCCTGGGCAACAGAGCAAGACTCTGTCTCGAAGGAAAAAAAAAAAAGAAAGAAACAAAAGAAAAAAAAAGAAAAAGAAAATCCTTTGAATTATCTAAGAATCTTCTAAGAATAGATTCTTCTAAGTGCTTTTGGGGGAAAAATTGGTTTCCTCTTCACAGTTAATTTTTGAATGGGTGTATTCATCAACACCTATCAGTGGTGTTTAATTAACCAGAGTCTATGCAGTCTCTTAGCTAGTACTGAGTTGGGAGCCGACTGTAATTCCAAAATATCTAATAAGTCATTGTAAGGATGTATTCTGGAGAATCTTGTAATGACCTTCAGCATTTGCCAAACAAAAGTTCCTTCTTGGGTACAAAAGTTAAATTCACAAAGTTCTATTGATCCTTCTGTTTTCCCCTCATATAAAGTCGTTTCAAGCCATTGAGGTATAAGAAATTAATTGCATTTGAGGTGGGAAAAAAAAGAGAGAGGAATAAAAGATGGCGCCATCTAATATCTGGATATAAAAATGATGCCCTGAATTCTGCCCAGAGCAACCATAGAGGGAGACAATAACAACAATAGAACCACCTGAATTCTTCTGGAAAATGAGTCATGTATTGAATTTGCTATGGACCCTGAATTATGAACCGATTATGATACTCCATCTTGTAGCTTCCTTCTGATTGGTTCAGATTTCTAATTATCTCTCTGTGGGGACCTCTCTGCACAGCTCCCATTGTACCAACAAGCCTAAATAAAGATTATATTAAAAAGAGAAGGTCAATTGCATTCCCCCTTATTTTAGGCATCCCTGCATTCACTGAGAAGGGAGTAAGACATGGCAAAGCTATGGGAAGCATTTCTAAGCCAAACTATCTTTCACTATCTTTAAGGAGTTTTCTGGCAGAGCGCAGTGGCTCACACCTGTAATCCCAACACTTTGGGAGGCTGAGGCGGGTGGATCACCTGAAGTTGGGAGTTCAAGACCAGTCTAACCAACATAGAGAAACCCCGTCTCTACTAAAAATACAAAAGTAGCTGGGCATGGTGGTGCATGCCTGTAATCTTAGCTACTCAGGAGGCTGAGGCTGGAGAATCACTTGAACCCAGGAGGCAGAGTTTGCAGTGAGGTGAGATAGCGCCATTGCACTCCAGCTTGGGCAACAAGAGCAAAACTCTGTCTCAAAAAAAAACAAAAGGTTCCCGGTTAATCCAAATAAAAATAAACTCTACAAAACTACAAAAGGTCAGCTCCATTTGAATTTATGGAGAAGGTATAGTTTGAACAAAACAAGGAAACACACGACCAAGATATATTTATTTGGTGGCTGTGAAATTCATTTCTTGGCCAAGATATAATATCTTTACCCTCCTAATTAGGTTCACATTCTTATTAAAATTAAATTATAAAGCTATTGTTTAAATTAATTTTCATTCTCAAAACCATTATTAAATATTGGAGGTAAAAGAAGACAATCTAGAATATTGTCTGGGTATTAGAGGAAGGCCATGGATAATTTTCAAAGCTGAGAACTGACAACACAACACTTAAAAGATAATTTTGCTTTAAAAAAAGAAGTCATACCAATCAGCTTGATATTATTGTCTTCATCTAGTAGCAAATTCTCTATCTTCAAGTCTCTGAAATAAACAAAACCACACAACATTTCAGATAAGCATTCGAAATAATGGAATTACATTTTGCTTCTGAAGGGAAATGAACTGGTTTTAGAGCCACTTCTAACCAACCCATAAAGCTTTCTGCCAAAACTCAGTCAACAAGTAGATATTTAAAAGACATGAAATATGAATAATTAATTGCTGTAGACTATAAAAGCTGAAGAATTTTAGAGATGACAGAGAGCGAAGAGGGCAGAAGGGATCATGAAAAGCTTCTGGAAAAAGCAAGACCTAAACTGGAACCTAGAAGTTAAGTAGAACCATTGTGTGGGGAGAGTGAAATACATCATTCAAGATGGCGAGAGTGAAACACATCATTCAAGATGGTGCTGCCTGAGCGGCCAGGGAAATTGTTCCTGTGAATGTGGCCCTGGGTTGGTGACACTGTGAGCAACACCAGATTTGGGGAAGCAATTTAAAAAAAAAAACATGTGAAAGCCAACTTAACTGATAAGTCCAGTGATGTCCATGTTTCAAGCCCAAGGATCATGAGAAACTGCCAGGTGAGCATAAGTTCATCTATTCAGCAGGCAGATATTATCATGGGCAGAATAATGGACTCCAAAGATGTCGGTGTCCTATTTCCTGGTGTCACACCCGAGAATATGTTAACTTTACAGAGTTTGGGACATAAGTTCCAGATGGGATGAAGACTGCTAATCAGATAATGGGTGATGCCACCATAGATTGACACTGAGGTGACGGGAGGAGGTGGAAGGGAGAAGTGAGCCCAGGGTCAGGCTGAGTGTGAGGTGCCTGTGGTGTCTGCACCTGCGACCATAAGCTCCTGGAAGGCAGGAAGCATGTCTGCCCTGCTTCCCATTGTACCCCAGTACCTCTGCACATTCCAGGTACTCAGTAAATACCACTGAATCCAGATTACCAATGAGATCATTTGAGATTTCAGAAGCAGAAGTATTTATGTGAGCAAAAGGATATATTTGGACATAAAAACCATCTAGGTCAATGAGTATCAGCTCTGGCATCTTAAATTGTAGCCTGCCAGCCCAGACATACCTTGAATATTAACTATGAAAGAATACTCACACACACACACACACACACACACACACACATACACAGAGAGAGAGAGAGAGAGAGAGAGAACGAGACACGCTCTCTTCCGTTGTTTTTAAACATACCGTTCTTGGTCCAGCTTTTATTTTCTCACTTTTGAACAGAGAGAAATGTTTCCTTTTCCTCTTATCTCTACTGTAAGGAATTGAACGTTGTAATCATGTTAAAACAAAAACGGTAACTGATGCAGTCAATGTCCAAACAAAAAGGAGCGGCAGCCAGGACTGGCTGTGGCAAACAGGACAGCAGTGCCTCACTTAACGGGGACAGCTGCTCCCGGCTCCGTCCCAGTGGGGCCAGCTCACCTCATTGAACAAAAGAAGCCAGAGGTCCGGATGTGATCTCAATGTTTAAATGTTGGCAACAAATTCATATCAAAACAACCATAACCCCCATCTTACAGGCAAGATATGACCTGCAGGCTACCAGTTTTCAACCTCGATATGGGTGGAAGCTGAAGCCTTGAAAGGACATGAGATTGTCACGGAGAGGGCAGAGAACTGGGGGGAAAGAACAGCAGGCTGGTGGGGAACACTGGCATTCACAGCAAATTGGGAAAGAGCCGTTGTGGGGTGGGCAGGGGAGATGTCAGCCAGCCTGTAGTCACAGGAACCACCAAGATGTTAAGAATGAAGGAGTCACGGCCGGGTGCAGGGGCTCACGCCTGTAATCCTAGCACTCTGGGAGGCCGAGACGGGCGGATCACAAGGTCAAGAGATTGAGACCGTTCTGGCCAACATGGCGAAACCCTGTCTCTACTAAAAATACAAAAATTAGCATGGCACAGTGATACAAAAATTAGCGAGGCATAGTGGCGCATGCCTGTAGTCCCAGCTACTGGGGAGGCTGAGGCAGGAGAATTGCTTGAACCCGGGAGGCGGAGATTGCGGTGATCCAAGATCGCGGCCACTGCACTCCAGCCCGGCAACTAAGCGACACTTTGACTCCAAAAAAAAAAAAAAAGGAATTAAGGAGTCAAATGCAGAAAAAAGGGGGAGCTCTAAAAAGTGTCCAACAGATTCAAAGTTGCCAATAGCCTTAGGGCTGGGTGCTGGCTGAGAAGGGAGATATGTGTTCAAACTGGGGATATAAACAGACATTCCCCATTCCAATGCTCACACAAATAGGAAGAAGAATCGTATACTCTCCCTTCACTCCAAATGAAACAATGCACAGAATACTTCAAAACTGTGTCTGACTTTTAAAGGTATCACATATGTCCAAATACAGGGTGACGCCAAATATAAGGTGACATCCTTGCTTTTCCACACTTGATCTTAGCCAAAAGGCCGAGAAGCGATCATCCTTGCTTTTCCAATAGGAAGACCTTGTCCCTCGGTGAGAGGTTTTTGGAAAACACAAACGTATAATTTTTAGGAATGCAATATAATTATTAAATGACTATACTACTTATGTTTGAAGCTGCATCATCCTATTTAAGACCATATATTAAAATGTTAACATAGTTTTAATTTAAGAAATACTGTTTCCACACTCACATTTCATGAAACAGTTTTATTCAAACTCGTCACACCAGAACCAGGATGACTTTTTGAGTCACTGTGCAGTGTTTCAATGTAACATGATCTTTCAGGTGACTGGATATTTAAGATAAAACGTTTTTAAAATTTGCATATCATGTATTTGCTGGAAATCTTATCCCAAATCATATGCACCCATTTAAAATCTCCATAAATTAATCACTCAGTGAACTGTTTTGAGACTGGTCTCTCAAACTATCACAATCATGAGGTCATACCTCTAGAAGTTATTATTATTATTATTTTGAGATGGAGTTTCACTCTTGTTGCCCAGGCTGGAGTGCAATGGCACAATCTCAGCTCACCACAGCCTCTGCTTCCTGAGTTAAAGCGATTCTCCTGCCCTAGCCTCCCAAGTAGCTGGGATTACAGGCTTGTGCCACCACATCTAGCTAATTTTCTTGTATTTTTAATAGAGACAGGGTTTCTCCATTTTGGTCAGGTTTGTCTCAAACTCCTGACCTCAGGTGATCCCCCCCTCTTCGGCCTCCCAAAGTGCTGGGATTACAGGCGTGAGCCAGGGCACCCAGTGAGAAGTTATTATGAAAGTAAAATGCTTTTGCCTTCCTTCCTACTGGGTTCTCCAAGTGATTTCTAGAGCACCCACAGTCATCAGTAAGCCAAATCAAAGTTTATATGTCTTCTCCAACTAGTATTTTGTTATTGAAAATAAAATACTATAATTGAAATTGTGTCCCTTATAACACGAGAGATTTGCAAAGACTCTGTAAGGCACTTCCTCTTTTCTGAAGATAATGAAGACATACTATCAGCTTGACTTCTATCCAAGCATATACAGTAATTCTAACACACACATGTGCACACATAAAATAGTATGCCAGCAATATTCCAAATGTCATTCCGTGAACCCTGATTATAAACAGCAGCACTATCTAAATCTAAAGGAAGGCTACAGTTTGTTTCAAATGAAATTAAGCCTCTTTGCCTGGGAAGAATGCTAAAGCATTAAAGAAGAAATTTGGTTCAGAACAAATACTGTGGTGAAAAACATCCTAAAGAAGCAAGTTAAAAGATGGCAATTGCCAAGAGCAATAAAGCTAAGCTGGATAATTCTGGGGCCACAAAAGTCTAGAGAACAACCAAAATGATTAGAAGAATGACATAAACGAAAGACCAAAAATAAGAGAAAATGCAAAAGGAAAAAAAATACACACTTTTAAAATCTAAGAAATGTCCTAACACCGGGGAGGATGTATTAAATGTAATAATTAGGCAAACTGAGAAAAAATAAAATCAGTTCAAAGTCACTATCTTCCCACTCAGTCACCCATAGCATCCCATTATAACCGACTCTCATTCCCTAAGAAAAACGCACAGAACAAACCTGGTTAACCTGGGTTATTCGTCCAGATTTCTAAAAGATTTCAGTGACAACCAATCTAACTGCTTAAAGGTTCCACGCTAGTTAATGGAAAGGTGAGCTACTTCAGTCTCTGTCCAAAAGATCAGTGTACTTACCCACCCAAAAGAAAGGAACATTCAATAGCGTTTAGCTTTATTTATGTCCACTTCCTGCTTTGGCCTTTGTAACATCCAGAGGGAAGAGGGATACTTTCCTCCTGACTTTAGGGAAAAAGGCACTAAAATCTCATTTTTTAAATAGCTTTTACCTAGGTATTTCCCCAAATGAACGGAAAACTTATGGAATAAATGTTTACAGCAGTTTCAATCATGCTTTCCCCAAACTGGAAGCACCTAAGATGTCCTTCAGTAGGAGAATGGATGAACAAACCCTGGTGCATCCAAACAATGGCATATTCAGTGATAAAAAGAATAAGCCCCAGGCACAGTGGCTCACATCTGTAATCCCAGCACTTTGGGAGGCTGAGGCAGGTGGATCTCCTGAGGTCAGGAGTTCAAGACCAGCCTGGTCAACATGGTGAAACCCTGTCTCTACTAAACATACAAAAATTAGCCAGGTGTGGTGACAGGCACCTGTAGTCTCAGCTACAGGCTGGGGAGGCTGAGGCATGAGAATCACTTGAATCTGGGAGGTGGAGTTGCAGTGAGCCGAGATTGTGCCACTGCACTCAAGCCTGGGGGATAGAGTGAGACTCTGTATAAAAAAAGAAGGCAGTGCAGGAAGATGGATGGGTGAGGACGGTGCTGGGGGTGAGGACACAGAGGTCCAGGGGATGTCTTGGGAACAATGCACAGCACTGATACACCAACCAGAAGCCATGTGAAGCAGGAGCAGGGAGCCCAGCAGAGAAGAAGCCACTAGAGAGATGGCGGTTCAGACTCAGAAAGCTTCAGGACCCTTCTCTGCTCATTAGACAGTTCCAGGGAGAAATGCTCAAATGGGACCCATCACACCAGACAGACCAGATATTGAGATGTGTGCAGGGTGTTTTTACAGAGGTCTGGAAAGGACCTAAGGGGAGAAGCCTCCTCCACACACTCTAAGTATCCCCTAATCACGGCCCTTTGTTCCAAGTTCTTTCAAAAGAACAAGCAGACACACAGGCCATGGCTAACCATTCAAGGTTCACCCACAGGCTACCAAGCAACCCCTTCCCCGCCCCTCCACCCACCCACCCAAACTCTCCTTGCATCTCTTTCAAGTTGGTCAATTGGAAGGTTCTGAGACTGGCCGCCATAAACTGAGTCACTGTCCTGGATAGAGGGAGGAGAGTCAGGGAGAGCCCTGTTACCATGACAACATACAGGTGCTCCCCTCATCCCTAGGGGTAGAAAGGCAGCTGCTCCAACCCTGTGGAGCAATGAGGCAGACAGGAGCAGTGCTGGGGAGGTGGAAAGCAGGAGCGTGTGTGTGTGTGCGTGTGTGTGTGTGTTTACACCTGAGTGTGTAAGTGCACATAAGTTTGTGTGTGCTCATTGCAAGTGTGACATTTGTTCATGTCAGTGTGTACATGTATGTGCATGCATGTGGGAGAGCATATGAGCATACATGTGTGGGTATGTGTATGTGTGTGCACACATCCACACATCCACACATTCATGGGTGTATGAGTGTTCACATGTGAGTTTGCATATATGTGTTGCATAATGTGTGAGCTCTCATGTGTCAGCATGCACACTGTATATATGGCCATGGGCATGTGTGTGTGCATGTCTGTGTGTGTGTGCGTGCATGCATCACACTCATCCAGAGTTGTGGGATGGGAGAAGGCAAAGTCTCTCTCCTGGGCCTCCGCTGGCCACACCCAGCCCAGGAGGTCTAGACTGAGTGGCAGGAACTCGGGAAAGCGCCTGGGGAAGCCACTCAGGGTTGAGTCCAAAGATGCAAGTGAAGAACTGAATGGTGTAACCCTGAGGCATCAGGAGAGGAGGTAAGAGGAGGAGAGCCTGAGACGTGGCAGAGCCAATGAACACCCCAGTGGGAAGGCCAGGCAAAGACAGGCCGCCAAGCCAGGAGGCCCGGGGATGGGAGCAAAGACAGGTGCTGGGGTCTGGCTCTCTCTAACGGACCTGCCAACCAGCCCCAGGCAAGTCAATGAAGACCTCTGAGCTTCTGATTCTCCCCTGAAGCCCGGACACCATGAGAAGGGTCACCCAGCAGGACCACTGGCAGAAGGAAATGAGAATATGTATTCCTGAGTGCTTTGCAGGCCACTCCATTTATGAAGTGAGATGCTGGAGGTGAGGATAATTAAAGTCAAAGATTCTAAGACAAGGTGAAGAGGAAAGACTCCAGGAAATACTTAAAAGAGGTGATTAATTTGGCCATAAGCAAAGAGTATTGGGGGTCATGCCCCGCCCCAGCCTAATGAAAGGTAAGAGAGAAGGGGCCCAGGGAAGGCTAGACCCAATCCAGACAGGATTACGTTTTGATGGAAGAAGTTTTGCCTACAGGGATGGTCACAGGATGGATTTTAATAATAAACTAAGAATAAAGCATCCCAAACTCCCCAAGCACGTAGCTCTCCAAGGCAACAGGCATTTTGCAGGGAATATGGAATTTTTGGTTAGGTCTTATCTTCAAAAGCACTGTATTAAAAGCAAATGATTTGCAAATCCTTGATTTATTTACAAATGGCTATTTTGGTAAAATACAAGAATAATGTGTTATCCATGTACCTGATTTATTTATTCAAAATGAAACCTTTATTGAGTTTCCGTAATGTTCCAGAAACAAATTCTGTTTATAAAACTGAAAGACCTATTCACCAGAAAGATGCCACTCTACAAATTGTGACCTAAAAAATAAACACTTTGACAGCAAGTCAGTGAAGAAACTCCATTGAAATTCCAGGGAGAATATGGACTATTCCAAGACATAGGACTGGCTACCAGGAAGCTTCCATCCCAGTGCAAACTCTGACACTAAGCTGTATTCACTCCATTTTCCTTCCTTCATTCAACAAAGTATTACTGTGTGCCCACAGGCCTGGGCACTGGGCTAAGCTATGGCCTGTGCAGAAGGCAGATAGAGAAAAGTAACCATGGGATAAGGGCTCAGAAAGAAAAGCAGAGGATGCCGGGGAGTCTATGGCCAGGGGGCCCAGCCTGGAGGGCTTCCCAGAGAGGGTGAGCCTGGAGCTGGGACCTGAAGGATGAGTAGAATTCAGTCAAAGATAACAAGGGCAGTGCAAGCAGAGAACAGCTGTGGGGCCCTGAGCATGGAGAACTGTGGGCCTCAGCTTCCCATGGATAAAATGAATGGGTTGGACTCAGTAGTAATTACAGAGAACATGGAATCAGGCCTTACACAGTGTCTCAGTTTTGAGCACTTTAGGCAGATTGACTTACCTAATCCTCACCACAGCCATGTGAAGTGGATACTCTTATTTTCCCTGTTGTGTAGACGTGGAAAGACAGGCACAAAAGCCTCAGTGATTTGCCCAGTGCCACTTTGGAGTGGTCAAACCAGCATGTGGACAAGGGGGTCTGGCTTGCGAAGCATCGTACATCCCAATCCATGAAGCTGTTGGGCTGGAGCTTTGCAAGAGCTCTCATTTCCAATGCTATTTTTTTAAACCCAATTAAACACAAAACTTTTGCTGTCACTGGCCGGGTGCAGTGGCTCACACCTGTATTCCCAGCACTTTGAGAGGCTGAGGCAGGCAGATCACAAGGTCAAGAGATCGAGACCATCCTGGCCAACATGGTGAAAACCTGTCTCTACTAAAAATACAAAAATTAGCCAGGCATGGTGGCATGCATCTGTAGTTCCAGCTACTCGGGAGGCTGAGGCAGGAGAATCGCTTAAACCCGGGAGGCGGAGGTTGCAGTGACCCAAGATCATGCCACTGCACTCCAGCCTGGAGACAGAGCAAGTCTCCATCTCAGACAAACAAACAAACAACTTTTGCTGTCACTGGTGCCTCCAGATATGTGCTGACTCTCAGCAGAAGACCGTGGGATTCCACCCAGCTCCTGGATATGAGCAGAAATCATTCCCTCTCATCTGCCGTCCCCTCCCGCTCTCCTCCAAGAAAACCTGAAAGTTAACAGAACTTCTTAACCCCCGACCAACACAGGTTGTGCCTACTGCTTGTCAGGCCCAAAAGAACAAAGAAGGGCCTCCTCTCTTCCACTGCCCTCCTCTTAAGCGCAGAGAGCCCTTTCCTTGTATTGATGAATGGGTAAGGTCACGCACCGGGAGCCATGGTGCTGACACACATCCCAGCTCAGGCTCAGGCTCCCTTTGATCCTGTGTCTTTCTCCTGGTTCTGCAGCCCCGTGGCTTTTCTCTTTCTGCTTAGAGATGGTGGTATTGTATTACCCTGTTGTGTGTTATCTGCACAGTTTGATTGGACTTTGTTATTTTGAATGAACACGTGAGTCTCAAATTAGCCTCTCAGCAGAATCAGCTTCTGAGTGATTCATGTTAAGAGTTGATGCTCTGTATACAATAGGCAAATCATCAGATTTTGGCATCCTGCTGGGTAAGCACGTTTAGGAGAAGGAAAAACAACTCATTATATTTTAGAGAAGCTTAGACAATTCTAACATGGAATAATAAAGAAGTTAGACAATACTCTACCTTTGTAAAAATGAACAACAGCCCTAGACACAGAGGCTGTGGCAAGTCCATCTAATAGGACACTCTCGGCCAGCAAAGTGAATCTGCTTTATACATGCTTAGTTTCCTTTGTAAAATAAAAATCTACTTGTAATATTTATTGTTTCTTTTAAATGATGTTTAAATAGTTCTAGAAAGATAAATATTTCAATTTAATGTCACAGGAAATGAGGGCTCTGCTAACATTAAGTTGAGTATGACTTAACAACATAATATCAGCCTAATCAGGAACAGCATTTTTTTTTTTTTTTTGAGATGGAGTCTTGCACTGTCGCACATGGTGGAGTGCAGTGGCATGATCTCGGCTCACTCCAACCTCCACCTCCTGGGTTCAAGCACTTCTCCTGCCTCAGCCTACCGAGTAGCTGGGATTACAGGCATGTGCCACCACACCTCCGCTAATTTTTTTGTATTTTTAGTAGAGATGAGGTTTCACTATGTTGGCCAGGCTGGCCTCAAACTCCTGACCTCATGATCCACCCGCCTCAGCCTCCCAAAGTGCTGGGATTATAGGCATGAGCCACCGCACCCAGCCAGGAACTCAAAAAAAGCATCCCCTAACATACATACATACACACACACACACACACACACACACACACACACACACACATACACACACACACACAAGCCCTTTAAATCGCTGTATACATATAGCCACAAAAAAAATCATCCTGAATCCTTTTGCATGATCCAATGTATTTACTCAGAAATCTTCCCACCCGGGACCCCAGGGCCTCTCTGAAATGCAATACTCTCTGATTCATTTGAAAAATCTAACCTCAAAATAATTTATGAAATTCATTCCACCTTTGCAGCATCAAGGAGAAAATTCTTTATGGGAAAGCGCTCTAGTAACAAGCATACCAATGGTCAGCTGAAATACGAACACCCAAAATTAGTGGTATAGAGTCTCTGAAAGTCAAGACATTCCGTTAAAGCCACTGTGAATATATTCTAAACAAGCATTTTAATGTGAAGTCTCAACCATCTCATCACCTATGTCCGTGTACGGTGACACACGTTAACATGACTTTTAGAGGGAAAAGTGAAAAAGTCTTCCTACATCATGCCTGTATTTCCAATCTTCTCTAACCTTAAAAGATCTGAGCCCTTGCCATTCTTGGATTATAAATATATTCCCAAAGAGAGAGAGGCAAAAGCAGGAAAAGCTGGAGATCAGAGAAAGAAAAAGCATACCGTCTTTGCTATTGAAACATATTAAATTCATTGCTTTGACATTCTGACAGTAATTGTGCTGAGAGGGATTGGATTTTCTTAAAATTTCTTTAAAAGGGCTGTTGAGAATTTCCTGCAGGAGCGGCCAGTGTACAAGGCGCAGCTTTCGCTGTGTTTTCTTTGTTGTTCTCACAATCCTGAGAAGCTTGATGCTCATCTTATTTTTAACAGCACAAAACCCTTGGAAAAGCACCCTGAGTACCACAGAAAGCTCTGCCACTCTCAGGCCTGGTTCCATTTCCAACTGTGACCTGTGGAGCCGGTGATCCAAGCTGACTCACTTGTGAGGTTTCTGCCTTTGTCATCTTAATAAACAAACACAGAACCAGGCACACTTGCTACTGTCATTTTCCTAAAAATGGCAGAGCTATGACACCTCAGGCTACCCAAGGGTATTGCTGGAAAGAGCCGAAAATAGTGTGATTCACTTACAGTTTCTGAATGTTCTCTTCCTTGCTAATCTAAGCCCAAAGAGTTCTAATGAAGTGTGATCTCATGACAACATGCGCAACTAAGAGTCCGTATGTGAAGAGGTTCTCTCTCCTCGGTGAGGAGGAAATGATTAGCCTGAATGGTGCCCGGCCAAGGCTGGCCCTAGAAAAGCCCTGGACAATTGACCTCTCCCAGGTTAGACATGAGAGCATCCTACAGCGCCCATCCCACTAGTAAGGAGACAGCTCTCTCTACCTTGGAAGTCTCTAAAGTCTAAGTTCTATTAGGTAAAGGCCTGGAGCTGCTTTCATCACTGTTCAGAAAATAAATGGCTTTCATGGCTGGGCGCGTGGCCTCACACCTGTAATTCCAGCACTTTGGGAAGTGGAGGAGGTGGATCATTTGTGCTCAGGAGTTCGAGACCAGCCTGGGCAACATGGCAAAACCCTATCTCTACTAAAAGTACAAAAATTAGCCGGGCACGGTGGCCCATGCCTGTAGTTCCAGCTACTCGGGAGGCTGAGGCAGAAGAATCGCTTGAACCTGGGAGGCAGCGGTTGAAGTGAGCCGAGATCGCACCACGCACTCCAGCCTGCGCAAAAGAGCAAGACTCCATCTCAAAAAGGAAGAAAAGAAAGAACAGAAAGAAAAGAAAGGAAGGAGAGGAGGAGGGAAGGAGGAAAGGAGGGAAGGGAAGACGGGGGAAGGGAGGACGAGGGAAGGGAGGCCGGGAGGGAAGGAAAGGCTTTAAAACAGAACTAGATTATCGTTATTAAAATTAAAATTAGATTTATCATTAGATGTTGAATATTTTTTAAAGTATGTGTTTCCTGAAAGGATAGAGAAAGCTGCCATATGACCCAGCAATTCCACTCCTAAGACTAAGTTTTCTGATAAGTGAAAACAGGGCTTATAGCAGTATTATTTATATTAGCCAAAGTGCGGGAACCACTCAAATGGATCGGCCAATTCTGGTATATCCATATATGGAGTATTATGCAGTCACGAAAAGGAAGGAGATGCTGACACGTGCTCTAACTTGGACAAATCTGAAAAACATTGTGCTACATGCAAGAAATCAATCACAAAAGACCACGTATTATATAATTCCATTTATATGAAATGGCCAGAATAGGCAAATCCACAGAGATGGAAAGTAAATTAGTAGCTGCCTGGGCTGGGAGAAGAGGGAAATGGGGAGTGACTGCTAATCGGTAGAGGGTTTCTTTTGTAGGGGGTAATAAAAATATTCTAAAATTAGAAGGTGGTGATGGTTGCACAACTCTGTGAATATACTAAAAAACACTAGATTATATACTTTCAAATTGTGACTTTTATAGTACATATAGTTATTAATTTAGCCAAGATCACACCACTGCACTTCAGCCTGGGGAACAGAGCGAGACTCTGTCTCAAAAAAAAAAAAAAAAAAAAATCATAGAATAAAACAGCTCTTGAGTGGCTACCATATGTAAAGCAAAGACTATGAAAGCACCATCACCCCTAGCACTAAGTGAAAAATAATCTCATGCCATCTTAACACTGGCTTTTTTAGGCCTAAGCAACTGGTCTCATGAGTATGCAAATAAGAAGAAAAGCTGCTAACACTTACCTGATGCCTACTAGGTACCAAACACTGTCTCAAGCTCTTCCCATATATTAACTCATTGACCCTTACTCCAACTGAGAGAAATGTGTCATTATTATTCCCAATTTACAGATTAAGAGACTGAGGCTTGGCGGGGCACAGTGGCTCACGCCTGTAATCCCAGCACTTCGGGAGGTGGAGATGGGCAGATCACCTGAGGTCAGGAGTTCAAGACCAGCCTGACCAACAGGGAGAAAGCCAGTCTCTATTAAAAATAGAAAATTAGCCAGGCGTGGCAGCACATACCTGTAATCCCAGCTACTAGGGAGGCTGAGGCAGGAGAATCACTTGAACCCAGGAGGCGGAGGTTGCAGTGAGCCAAGCTCGTGCCACTGCACTCCAGCCTGGACAACAGAGTGAGACTCTGTCTCAGAAAAAAAAAAAAAAAAGAAACCTCCCTAGCAAGTTACTTTTAAGTAACTTGCCCAAGGTCACATAACTATTACAGGGCAGAGCCAGGTTGCAAGCCTAGTCACTCTGGCTTCCGATTCCACTCTTTTAACCCTCACACTGGCACTAACTCAACTCACAAAACAATTCCATGGAATAAAAATATAGAAACCCAGCCTAACCAACATGGTGAAACCCTGTCTCTACTAAAAATGCAAAAAAAAAAAAAAAAAAAAAAAAATTAGCCGGGCACAGTGACAAGCGCCTGTAATCCCAGCTACTTGGGAGGCTGAGGCATGAGAACTGCTTGAACCTGGGAGGCAGAGGTTGCAGTGAGCCGTGACTACACCATTGCACTCCAGCCTGGGCAACAAAAATGAAACTCCATCTCAAAAAAATAAACAAATAAATAAAAATATAGAAAAATTGTAAAACAGACTGCAATTGCCCAGCCTTTCTCAGAGGCTCAGAGAATGCTGCAGCACAGCGCCACCCACGGAGCGCGCAGTCATCAATCATCTGCCTGGCCAGGCCCTCACCTGTGGACCACCCCGGCCCGGTGCAGGTGCTCCACGGCAGAGATGAGCTGCCGGATGTATCTGCGGGCTTCAGACTCCTCCAGCCGCTTCTTCTCATAGATCTTGTGCATCAGGTTGCCCCCAGGACACAGTTCCATGACCAGGTAGTAGCTGTTTTCCGTCTCTAAAATATCAAGGAGCTGAGTGATATTGGGGTGGCGGATCATCTGCTGGATCTGACCTTCTCGCCGCAGGTTTTTGGTGACATAGGTGTCCTTTTTGGCTCTCTTCTTATCAATGACTTTTATGGCCACCTAAGGAGAAACCAAGATCATGCCTGTTATCAGACGTGACAGACAATAGTGATTCCTTGGCTACACACAAGAACCCAGGGAGAATGCATAGCTATTTCTCTGCAGCAGGAGAAACAACTTATCTAAAACAGCATCAGCCGGATGCGGTGGCTCACACCTGTAATCCCAGCGCTTTGGGAGGCTGAGGCGGGCGGATCACGAGGTCAGGAGTTTGAGACCAGCCTGACCACCCTGAGTTCAAGGTTTCAACATGGTGAAACCCCATCTCTACCAAAAAATAATGCAAAAAAAAAAAAATTAGCCAGGTACGGTGGCATGCGCCTGTAATCTCAGCTACTCCAGAGGCTGAGGCAGGGGAATTTGCTTGAACCAGGAAGGTGGAGGTTGCAGTGAGCCGAGATCGCACCATTGCACTCCAATCTGGGTGACAGAGCGAGACTCCGTCTCAAAAGGTAAAAATAAAAATAAAAAAGTAAAACAGCATCAACAAAAAAAATATATATATACACATTCATATTTATGCATATACCATATATATATATACACACATACACATATATATGTGTATAGGAAAAATCAAAAGATCCAGTTTTTAAGGAAGACAATGGAATTTATCTAAGAAAATCTGAATGGCTATCTGGAAGGCACAATGCAGGGTTAATGTCCAACTTATGTTTCTGCAGGATGGGAAGATGAAATAACAATTTCTCCTCCAGCAAAGGACTCTTCCCAGTCCCTCTCAGGACTCACCATCATCTCCCTCCAGATCTGAGGACCCCCAACCACTTCAGAAACAGCTAAATCTGGCCCCAATCTTAGTTCCAGGGCATGGTTGGGGGGCACTGCCAAAGATGCAGCACCCCTAGCCTTGCCCACCCTCTCTCTGCCCTGCACAGGCCCTCAAGTCCCCGGGCTACCTCCTTGCCTTGATGAATCACTCCTAGGGAAACTCAGCCGCCACTGTCAGGACCCATCCTCTGCTGTTACTTCACAGTCACATCCCTCCCACCCCCAGGAAGCTCCTCCTGGGGCGTTTCCCCCACAATCAACTTGTCACAAGAGGTAGGGTAGGAGGGAAGGAAGGATGGAGGGACAGAAGGGAAGGGAAGATTGTCATTTCCACCCCAAATCCGCATCTGTCTCCAGTCCTCTTTCCTTTAGGGGAAGTCAACTCTCCACGGTGTTCACTCTTTTCCTTCCTTCCTTCCTCCCTCCCTTCCTTCCCTCCCTTCTTTCCTTCCTTCCCTCCCTTCTTTCCTTCCTTCCCTCCTTCCCTCCCTCCCTCCCTTCCTCTTTCCCTTCTTCCTTCCCTCCTCCCTTCCTTCATTCTTTCCTTCCTTCCTTCCTCCTTCCCGCCTTCTTTCCTTCCTCCCTCCCTCCCTCTTTCCTTCCTTCCTTTCCTTCTCTCTCTCTCTCTTTCTCTCTCTCTTTTTCTCTTTCTTTCCTGACAGAGTCTCGCTATTGCCCAGGCTGGAGTACATGGTGCAGTCATGGCTCACTGAAGCCTCAAGCTCCTGGGCTTAAGCGATCCTCCGACCTCAGCCTCCCAGGACCTGGGACTATAAGCACACTCCACCATGGCTGGCTAATTTTTTTCTTTTTGTAGAGAGGGATCTCCCAATGTTGCACAGGCTGGTCTTGAACTCCTGGCCTCAAGTGATTCTCCCCCTCAGCCTCCCAAAGCACTAGTGTCACAGGCGTGAGTCACTGTGCCCAGCCGCCCTGTTCTTTCTTTCGTCTTCACTCCCCTCTCTAATGTGATCAGCCACTGACATCAACACATGATGTCAATGTCTTCTGCCAGCTGCTTCGCCACCTGTCCTTCCTCTCTGTCCCCCGACACCACCCATCTGGTTCATTCCAACCATTGCCCCCAGCGCCCAGACGCCCTGTCATTAACTGAGACACGAGCACCCAGGAACTCCTTCTTACACAGCTATGGAGCCTCCTGGTGCAGGAGGAACACAGTGGACCTTCCATTTCCCTTTATTGCTCTTTTTTGTAATTATATTTTGTACCTTTTCCACAATGCCCTCAATATGCATTATATGCAATGTGCCATATACAGAGGTACAAGTACATAAATAAATATAAGTAAATAAATACAGATGAATACATGTTTTCAGTGAGGGGCTCAAATATTATTTTGTGGACATAGTTCCTGATAAAGAAAAAAACAGGCTGGGCATGGTGGCTCACGCCTGTAATCCCAGCACTTTGGGAGGCCGAGGTGGGTGGATTACCTGAGGTCAGGAGTTCCAGACCAGCCTGACCAACACGGAGAAATCCCATCTCTACTGAAAACGCAAAATTAGCTGGACGTGGTGGCGCACGCCTGTAATCCTATTCGGGAGGCTGAGGCAGGAGAATCACTTGAACCTGGGAGGCGGAGGTTGCAGTGAGCTGAGATTGTACCATTGTACTCCACCATGGGCAACAGTGAAACTCCATCTCAAAAAAAAAAAAAAAAAAAAGGAAAAGAAAAAGAAAAGAAAAAAACAGAAGTGTGAGATCTAATGTCCAGCAGGGCCACTGGTGTTAACAATAATGTATTGCACACTTGAAAACTGCTAAGAGGCCAGGCGCGGTGGCTCACGCCTGTAATCCCAGCACTCTGGGAGGCCAAAGTAGGTGAATCATTTGAGGTCAGGGGTTTGAGACCAGCCTGGCCAACATGGTGAAACCCTGTCTCTACTAAAAATACAAAAATTAGCTGGGCATGGTGGCGAAAACCTGTAATCCCAGCTACTCGGGAGGCTGAGGCAGAAGAATCACTTGAACCAAGAAAGAGAAAAAGAGAGAAAGAAAGAGAAAAAGAGAAGAAAGAAAGGAAGGAAGAAAAGAGGAATGGAAGAAAGAAGAAAGGCAGAGGTTGCAGTGAGCCGAGACTGATCGCACCACTGCACTACAGCGTGGGCGACAAGAGCAAAACTCCATCTCAAAAAAAAAAAAGGAAAGAAAGAATACTGCTAAGAGAGATCTTTTTAATGTTCTCAACATGCACGAAAGAATGATAACCTTGTGAGGTAATGGAGTATGCACGAGCTCGACTGCGGAACCATTTCACAACATGCCCACTCACCGGAGCCTCACACTGTACACTGTAAGCATGTGCAGTTATCTGTCAATTAAACCTCAATAAAGCTGGGGGGGGCGGGGAAGCCTCAAAAAACAAAGAGAAAACAAAAAAGGGAAAAATGTTCAAACTAAAGGCAAACTTTAAATTAAACAAAATAGTGAATGAATCAATCAAAGTCTGGCCGCCACCAGCGTGGACTAAGGTATGGATGTCACCTCTTCCTGAGGCTCCTCCCGGTCTCCTGAATTCACTCTATATGCTGCCTCCAAATCAGCGGGTCTGGAACTCTGATTTCTTGAAGCTCCTGAGGGCTCACTGCTGCCTACGGGAGCAGCCAAGCATCTTCATCAGTCCCACCACCACCCAGCCCCAAGTCCTCCCAGCTCTCCCTCCTGGCCACGTCTTGTCACTCCCTTCGACATGCATTCTGTCACTCTCCAGGTGCTCCAGCCATCTCCCTGCCCCACTCAAGCCCCAGACCCCAAGTCCTTCAGAGGTTAACCTCCCTTCCAGAGAGATTTCCCTGCACCCTCCTTCCCTACACATCAGAATCAGCGGTAAGCTATAAGACAGTCATGGCTTAACCACTCCCCCTTCATGACACATAGCACTTTATAAACAGTAAGTGACTAATAGTGACTAACCGACAGGATCGTCAAAGCAAAAATGGCTGTAAACAGCATAATCTACTATCCCCTCTATAGAACAGTGTCTGTTTTCTGTTGTTGTTTTGTTTGTTTGCTTGCTTGTTTATTGAGATGGAGTCTCATTCTGTTGCCCAGGCTAGAGTGTAGTGGCTCACTGTAAACTCCGCCTCCCAGGTTCAAGCAATTCTCCTGCCTCAGCCTCCTGAGTAGCTGGGATTACAGGTGCCCGCCATCACACCCAGCTATTTTTTGTATGTTTAGTAGAGACAGGGTTTAGCCATGTTGGCCAGGCTGGTCTCGAACTCCTGGCTTCAAGTGATCTGCCCACCTGGGCCTCCCAAAGTGCTGGGATTATAGGCATGAGTCACTGCGCCCAGCCCAGAGTCTTATTTTAATATGGAGCTTCAGGCCCTTAATCAAAGATGGGAGTAACAGTCAATCAGCCCCCAAGGGGACCAGACAGGCTGGAAGAGGCCCTGCCACCTACACCTCACAGCAAGGGGCCTGCACTACCCCAAGTAGGCGAGGGCCGATGCTCTCAGCCCACAGGAGTTAAAGTTATAGTCTGGCTGTGTCTGGCCCCAACTAGTTCAAGAGATGCTAAACTAACAGCTTGTAAACTGTTACCCTCCAAAAACACATAGACACACACATATTTCATATCCATCCTCAGGGAGGTGGAGAAGAAGGAATGCTGAACAGTACAATTAGGCATTGTCTTTGCTCGACTCTGCGTTGCAGTATTTAAAAAATTATACCCTCTGGCAATGAAATTCTTAAAAGTACTATGAATAAACGAGTCTAAAAGCCCAGCAGTAATACAATCTGCCTTTTAACAGAGCATACGATTATTTTTAAGATACCTTGTTGAGCTCTTTAATTGTCTGTACCAGGTTGAGTAATGGCCTAATCTTTGGATCATGTAAATGTGATTTTATTTGGAAAAAAAATTTTGCAGAAGCGATTAAGTGCAGAATTCTGAGACTGGATTAACTAGATTACCTGGGTAAGCCCTAAATGTCCTCATAAGTGTCCTTATAAAATAGAGGAAAAAAAGGAGCTTTCACACAAATGAGCAGAGGGAGTAGCCACCAGAGGAAGGAGGCAGACATTGGGGTGATGAGTCCACAAGCGGAGGAATGCTGGCTGTCACTGGAAGCCAGAAGAGGCAGGAAAGGATCCTCCCCTAGAGTCTCTGGTGGGAGCATGGCCCTGCCAATACTTTTTTTAGACTTTTGACCTCCAGAACCGTGAGAGAATCAGTTTGTTACTTTAAGCCACCAGAGTGGTAATTCGTTTTAGTGGCCACAAGAAACAAATAGCTTCTCTGAAGAAATAAGAAAGGAGTCTATCTGATGCTGCCCTTTGGGATGCGTTTCCAGGCATGGAGAGACCCTCCTTGGAAGTGGGGAACGAAGCTACCTTTCACCGGCAGCCTCCCTCTCCTCCTCACTCTAGCCCCTCAAGGTAGTCGCAAGGAGCCTCTGACAATTCCTCGTTGACTCCACCATCCCCTCTGCTCCCCCATGTCCATAAGACCCACAGGGAGCAAAGTCTTCATGAACACTCTCTCAGGCTCCACTCCGTGGGCTGAATCAGCCCACACCAGGGTTTTGCACTGCCAAGAGCTTTGTCAGGGAAGAACTCTAGAAAGCTCCATAATTAGTTAGCAAATGTCTACATTGCAGACCCCGCTCCGAAAAGAAGGAACAGCCCAGGTGGCTCTCCCCATGAGTCTGGATCTCTTTATCACAGCTGTATGACTGCAGTCATTCTAACAATTAGTGTTGGCTCCAACATGCCAGGCTTAGGGGTGCATGCCAGGCGTTCCTTTGGGCAGTTCTCCCTGTACCATCCGACTTTGTGCAAATGCAGTATTTCCAAGCATTTCTCCCCACCCCCTCACCGCTTGCTCTTCCTCCAGCCCATCCTCCTCCCTTTCCTGAAGGTGAAAGGACAAGGCAATGAGGTGATCTAGGGTGCTTGGGAAATACTCACTGGAAACCCCTCCAGCCCCGCATTCTCACACCACTCAGTCCAGCCCTGGCCTTGCGCCATCATACCAAGGCCTTCCGCGAAGCGGGCCCAGTGTGGTAAGCCGAAAATGGCCTCCCAAAGATGGACCCAAATGCTAATCCCTGGAACTTGAAAATGTTATCTAATTAGGGAAATGGGACTCTGCAGACATGATGAAGTGAATGGTCTTGAGATGGGGAGACTGCCCTGGATTACCTGGGAGTCCTAAATGTCATCAAAAGTGTCTTTAAAGAGGGTGGGGGCTGGGTGCGATGGCTCATGCCTGTAATCCTAGCACTTTGGGAGGCCGAGATGAGTGGATCACCTGAGGTCAGGAGCTCGAGACCAGCCTTGCCAAAATGGTGAAAACTTGCCTTTACTAAAAATACAAAAGTTCGCCAGGTGTGGTGGTGCATGCCTGTGATTCTCACGAGGCTGAGGCAGGAGAATTGCTTGAACCCGGGAAGCGGAGGTTGCAGTGAACCGAGATCAAGCCACTGCGCTCCTGCCTGGGTGACAGAGATGAGACTCTGTCTCAAAAAAAAAAAAAAGTGGTGGGGAAGGGATCAGATAGACAAGCAGAGAAGAAAGCGAAGTGAAGATGGAGACAGAGAATAACGTGGCCACAAGCCCAGGAGATGCCGGCAGCCAGCAGAAGCTGGGAGAAGCAAAGTCCAAGTCTGCCCTTGGGTCTCTGGAGGAAGTGCAGCCCTACTGACACCTTGATTTTGGTCCAATGAGACTGATTTTGGACTTCCAGCCTCCAGACTATGAGGGTATCACTTTCTGTTGTTTTAAGCCACCAAGTTTGAGGTCATTTGTTACAGCAGCTGCAGGAGACTAACACAGCTGGTGTGTGCCCTACCATCATCTGACACCTTCACTTCCAAATTCTGCCAGTCAAGCGTCCCTCCATGAAAACCCTGAGCCCTTAAGCTACTTCACCCGGGAGGTTTCCTAGTAAGCTCCCTCTCCATTTTCAAATACCAGCTCATTACCAGCTTGTTTTCATCCACCCTCTGACTTACAAGCTCGGTGCTGATAATACTGAAATGGAATGCCATTCTTGATTACACAAAACGATTTAGTCAACTTCATCTATAACAACTGAAATGGGGAAAAAATGAATGGGAAATTAAGGAAAAGTCCATCAGTGATCAGCAAAGGGAGACATCTAATTCAATTTGACAGTAGTCAGAGGTTTGCAGGCAAAACAGACCTAACGCTGACTCCAACTGGGTAAAGCCCAATGCAGTGATGGATCTCTAGTTGCAAAATAAACTGCCTGAGTCGGGAGAGTTTTACAGAGTGAAATTAAATCTCTGCTATCAAATGGCGGTAAAATAAGCAAGATTAGCAATGTTCCAGGCAACAGAAGTGACAGCACCACACCAGTCAATGGCTCTTACCAACACTGCACATTTGCCGATTCACTTGAAGATGAGGCCCCCAGTGTCGCCAGGGAACTCCCAATTCAGTCCATGGGTGTGGATGTGTGTGTCTGGGAATGGGGAGTTTCAGAAAGGGTATCTAAGCCTGGATGTCACCATGAGCTCAAGGAAAACAACTTTCTGTCAAAGATCGGTAAAACCAAGGTTCAGCAACAGATTCGAGTTGCAAGGCTTTTCAAAATTTTACAAAGGAATCAGTTTTCCAAAGATTTCCCCCATATTTCCAAGATTAGTAGAAAGTGCTGCAGAGGTGGAAAATAGTAGAAAGAGAACAACAGCACAGTTCCAACATGAGATGACAGTTGAAAGAGTTATTCATCAACTTCTTTTTTAAATTAAGAAATAGCAGCTTGTGCAACATGGCGAAACCTCATCTCACGAAAATTAACCAGGCATGGTGGCTTGTGCCTGTAGTCCCAGCTGCTCGAGGGGCTGAGGTGAGAAGATCGCTTGAGTCCGGGAGTTCTAGGCTACAGTGAGCTATGATCTTACCACTGCACTCAAGCCTAGGCGACAGAGTGAGACCCTGTCTCAGAAAAAAACAAAACAAAACAAGAATAGCATTTCTCACAATATGGTAGGTCCACCCTCCTTCCCTGCCAAACAAACACCACCAATCAATGGTGATGGATAAAATCAGCAAACCAACTTTTTTTTTTTTTTTTTTGAGATGGATTTTCCCTCTTGCTGGAGTGCAATGGCACGATCTCAGCTCGCCGCAACCTCCACCTCCTGGGTTGGCTAATTTTGTATTTTAGTAGAGATGGGGTTTCTCCATGTTGGTCAGGCTGGTCTCAAACTCCTGACCTCAGGTGATCCGCCTGCCTCAGTCTCCCAAAGTGCTGGGATTACAGTCGTGAGCCACCGCACCCGGCACCAACTTTTAAATAAATAGCTAAGCTCATAAGAAAGCAATGGAAATCCCCCAAGGCCAAAAAATTACTAGCAGCAGCTACAGAGATAAAGAAATACAAGATGCAGGAGAGACTGAATGAAAGACAGGAAACCCAGCTGGACGCGGTGGCTCACACCTGTCACTGCAGCACTTTGGGAGGCTCAAGTGGATGGATCACTTGAGGTCAGGAGTTCAAGACCAGCCTAGCCAACATGGTGAAACCCTTTCTCTACGATAAAAATCAGCTGGGCATGGCGAGGCATGCCTGTAGTCCCAGCTACTTGGGAGGGTGAGGCAGGAGAATCACTTGAACCCGGGAGGCGGAGCCTGCAGTGAGCCAAGAAAGCTCCATTGCACTCCAGCCTGGGTGACAGAGTGAGACTCCATATCAAAAAGAGAAAAAACAGAGAGAGGAAACTCTAAGGAAGAGAGGAAGAGAAGAAAGAGCTTGCCCTGCATGAAAGGAGAGTGTTGCTCTCCCCAACATAGGACAGGAGGAAGAAGCCATGTGTGTGGATTTCAACCCATCGGAAGGGTCATTTGCTAACCATCATGGAATTCATGCTTGGTGGCTTTTGTTAGGCATTAAGAGAAAAAAATCCAATGTAGAATTTTACTTAGAATAAGGGATGTACAAAATCATCCGGGCCCAGTGATGTACCCGGTAATGACACACACTTCCATCAACCAACAGGTCCCTAAGATAATGTACATTAAGAAAGCACTTAGTACAATGTCTGGCACAGACGAAGTGCTCCTTGAATTGGCACTGTTATTATCATTACCAATTTACTTTAATGAATCAACCTGTAGAGAGGGTGAAAAAGCATTCCAGCTAGGGGGAAAAAATGTGCATTTCCTTGACCAGTGGTTTCAGCATATTAAAAAAGAAGGCTGAACTGTATCAGTGTTTCGAACTCTCTGGAATAGAGTTGCTTTTAAATCCCAAGGTGGTGACTTCCTATCAGGCAAGTCTCTCATCTTCTTTAAATATTGACTTAGCTGAGACTATCTACATAGGATCAGAGTTAACAGGATTTTAAATTCATCCCTTCTTCCTGTATCACCCTTCACTGCCTTTAAAATTCATTACTCTGAAACACATCAAGTATTGATGTATCCAATCTCCAAAATGAGAAGTCAGATGAAAATGGATCTTCTGTATGACTGAGAGGAAGAAAAAAAAACTGATCAAAGAGACTCCTCTTTAACATCGCAGAAATATACATACATGTTTTACACATTATACAATGTGCTGTATTTTAGAAAGTTCATAGTCTTTCCCTAATCAAAGCATTTTTACACCGTGTTTTAAATATCAAAACGCACAGGGAATGGGAAACCCTGATCAACTGAGTTTTCTTTTCACATGGAAATTATTATCTCCCCAAAAAAGCCTTCTTTCCAGAACACTTTGGTTTCTTAAGTGTTGGTTTCTTAAGCATACACTTTGTATGCTGGCCGGGTACAGTGGCTCACGCCTGTAATCCCAGCACTTTGGGAGGCCAAGGAGAGTGGATCACTTGAGGTCAGGAGTTCGGGACCAGCCTGGCCAACATGGTGAAAACACGTCTCTACTAAAAATACAAAAATTTATTTTTATAATTGTGGCAGGCGCCTGTAATCCCAGCTACTTGGGAGGCTGAGGTGGGAGAATCAGTTGAACCTGGGAGGCGGAGGCTGCAGTGAGCTGAGATGGCACCTCTGCACTCCAGCCTGGGCAACAGAGCAAGACCCGGTCTCAATAAATAAATAAATAAATAAATAAATAAATAAATAAATAAATACTGTATGCTAAACTCAAATGAATCTTTCCTTCTTCAACAAATGTTTATTAAGCACCTAAAATATACCTGCCAGTGTTCCAGGTATAAGTGTATGCAGGCTGAACATCTCTAATCTCTAATCTGAAAACCCAAAATCCAACATGTTCCAAAATCTGAAACTGGTTAAGCATCAACATGACACCTTTAGAAAATGCTCACTGGAGCACCTGGAATTAGGGTGCTCCACTGAGTACAAGCAAATATCCCAAAATAAAAAATAAAATTAAAAAACCCCAAATCTAAAACACATCCGGTCCCAAGCAGATAAGGGATGATTAACCTGTACTGTAAAAGAGTCGTGGATCTTTAGGTCCATTTTTGGGGGAGGGGAGGATAATTCAGATTCTTTGTAAAGATTCAAGATTGCCATCTGCAATAGACAGAACTGCCTACGTTGAAGCCCTAACCCCCAACATGACTATTTAAAAAGACAGAGACTGTAAAGAGGTTATTAAGGTTACATGAGGTCATCAGGGTGGGGCTCTAATCCAATAGGACTGATGTCCTTATAAGAAGGGCAAGAGACTCCAGAATTCCTGTCTCTCAGTCTGCACAGAAAGGCCATGTGAGGACACAGGGAAAAGGCGAGGACACAGGGAAAAGGCGGTCATCTAGAAGCCAAGGGGAGAGCCTTGCAAGAAACCAACCCCACTGGCACCTTGATCTTGGACTTCAACTCCAGAACTGTGAAACATACATTTCCGTTGTTTAAGCCACCCGGGCCATGGTGTTTTGTTGTGTCAGCCTGAGGAGACTAATAGACCATCTGGGCATCCTCCAATTCTGCAGGATTTTCTGCAGAAGAGTAAAAATGTCAGAACAAAGGGCTAGCATTCGTTCACTGAGGGCGAGGGCCAGGTCTTACAGTTCCTGTTTCACTCTCCTGCCTTCCCCAGTCTGGGGACGTCACAGCAACAGCACTGGGCACGCAGGCTCTCAAGCTGCAAACCCTGCAAACGCTGGCTCTGCCACTCGGTACCTTGGACCTCTCTAAGCCCTAGTTTCCCTGCTTGTTTAAATAATGCAAGAGGGACAATCGTACCTCATAGGGATGTTGAGGAAATAAATGAGACATCTACAAAAGGTCTTAGCACTGGAAGCATCCATCAATAAGTGGTGGTCAGTAGGCTCTACATGTTTGGTACAGAGGAGCAGGTAGGCACAGAAGCCAGACACTGCTCTGGATTCCCACTCCCACCACTCCCCGTGACTGCCCTCACCAGGATCCCCGGTACCCGGAGGCCACTCTCCCTGCTGACCCCTCACACCTCCCTTGCTCTCCCAGTCCCACACCTCCTGCTTCTCCCCCTGCAGCCTCCTTGAGGTTCTCTCCCGAGGCTTCCTCTGCTGGGGAGGCACGTGTCCACCCCTCCACTTCCAACACTCTCATGACTGTCCATCTGCCCGTGAGTACCAATGCCTGTCCTGCTCACACCTCTTCCTGAGCTCCGACATGCCTCTGGCCATCTCCCCCTGGATAATCTGTGGGCTTCCCAGCCTGTTACCTCCCCCTGCCCCCACTCCTCTCTGGGGCTCCCAGCTCAGCCTAAAGCGCCATCATCCACAGGTGGCCCCATTGTAACGTCCTCCTCCAGCTACCCTGCCCCTAGTCCCACACTTCATTCATCACCAAGGGTCTGTCACCTCCACCTTGGAAAATCTCCCTCCCCTTCCCTCTCCTTCCCATACCCCCCTGCTGCAGCCTGACCATCATCCCTCTGGCGGAGTTCAGCCTTCCTGCTAACCTCTCTGCCTCCTATCTCCCACCCCCGCCCAGCCCAGCCTGGAATTCCCTCCCACACACTCTTGGCCAGGTCAACTCCCAATTCCCACCCGCCACTGGCCTCAGGTTACAGTTTGCTTCACCACCCAGACTGGCTGGGGTCACTCTGGGCCTCCCCAGCTGTCACAGCCATCACACACACGCTTAGCTGCTATGATATCCTCCACTGTACTTTCCAGGAAAACAGAAATGGTATCTGGCCTCCCAGCACCTAGCATGGCACTGGGCTCATGGGAGCAAGGGAAACAGGGAATAAATGAATAAATGAATGCGTGTGTGGAAAATCCCACCAGTGCACTACCGGAGGTCAGTATAAGTTCTTGCTCATCTCTGCTACTGCTTTGGGAAGTCCCACCACTTAAGCTCTCAGATTTCCCAATTACAATGTAGGTAGACCAGCACCTTCCCTTCAGACATGAAAATCGTCAAATGGGGGTGCTCTCTGTGGACATAGTTTCAGCTTGCGTGCGATCGTGATTCACAGAGTCCACAGACCTCCCTTTGAGAAATGTCCCACAGGCAGATGGCTTGAGCCCAAGAGTTCGAAACCAGCCTGGGCCACACAGTGAAACCCCGTCTCTACCAAAAAAGTACAAAAACTTAGCCAGGCATGGTGGTACATGCCTGTGTTCCCAGCCACTTGAGAGGCTGACATGGGAAGACTGCTTGACCCTGGGATGATGCCGTGAGCCATGATCGTGCCACTGCCCTCCAGCCTGAGTGACAGAGTGAGACCCTATCTCAAAAAAAAAAAAAGAAGAGAACTGTCCCCTTCTCAGAGAGGCTTCCCCAACTAGCCTAATTCCAACTCTACCCCTCTCCTCTCCTAACCCAGGCACTCACAATCCCCTAACCCTATCCTCACTCCCCATCCCCCCAAACCACCCCCAATTCACTAGGCTACAATAGGGTTTCCTTTGTCATCACAGGAAAGTCTCCCACCTCCAGACCCCTACTGGGATCAGCCCTTTTGGCTCCTTCTCACCCTTTTCCAAGGCCCAATCTTTTCCTAGAACACTTTCAGAACCCCCTTCTGGGCGCCAAACCCTTGGTCATTTCAAAAGTGACTGAGCCCTGTGTGTCCAGTATGTACTGCGTCAGGAACCTAGAAGGAGCTCCATCAGCATGCCCTGGATAACAACAGGGCCAGCATGGACCTGGACAGAGAGGAAAGATGGCCGCGTGGCCACGGCCAGCCCCGATCCCAGGTGTGCCTTCCAGATTCCACTTTGGGATGGACAGCAGTCATCCAGCTGATGCTGAATGCCAGTGCTAGAAAGTAGGGACGAGGAGGCAGAGCAGCTCTGGGACAGTCCCCACACAGACGCATTTAGGGTCCCTGCTGAGTCCAAGACAGTGGACTATCTACTCGCTGTCCAGCCTTCCTGCTACAGAAAGTGGTTTCTCACTTCCTAAAAATGTGGCTAAGAGCTGGGGACAGGTCATGGGGAGAAGGGGTGCTGGGGAGACCACATGCCCAGCATTGCAGCAGGCGTTCCATGACAGAAGGGCCTTCATTCTTCACCACCAACACCCAAGTGCCCTCCTAAAATTCCTGGCACACCAATGTCTAATTCTGGGCTATCCCCCTGGTGGGTACCCTATCTCTGTCCCAAACTTGTCTGAGCTGTCACCTTCTCCAGAGCAGCTAATCCAGAGGGACAGGAAGGCTCCCCAAAAGCGAGGACCATGAAAATACATCCAGGCTCCCCGTGGCTCCCAAAGGAAAGAATCCAAGTCCTGAGGAGGCTGGCACCCCTCTATTAGGCAGCTCCCAGCTCCCTCTGCTTGACCTGCCTCCTTCTCGCCGTTCCTCAGAAGCAGAAACAGGTGTGTTCCCTCCCAGGGGCTTGGCCACATAGCACTCCCTCAACCTCTAAGATGCTGCCGAAACATCAGCTCTCAGAGAGGCTTCCCTGACTCATTTACAACCACACCACCTGGAGCTCACAATCCCTGTACCCCGAGGCTATCTGTCCCCACAGCACTTATCCCCTCTGAAGTCCCACAGAACTGAGTGAGCATGGAATCTGCCTGAAGCTTGGAAGCCCCAGAGGGAAGGGATGGTTCCTCACTGACATACTTACCACATCCAGAACAGCCCAGCACACAGGCAGCACTCAATAAGTATGTCTTGAATGAATGAATCCAAGTGCAGTTGGAAGAAGAAGAATCTAGTAACTACTTCAGAACCTGTTATGGGCTAAGTTTTGTCCTCTCCCAAAATTCCAGCTCTAGCTCCAGTGTGATGGTACAGTTCACCCTCCATGGGTCCCACATCCGTGGATTCAACCAATCTCAGATCAGAAATGTTGTGGGAAAAAATAATTCACAAACTTCCAAAAGGCAAAACGCTGCATGCCAAATACTAAGTCAAATCCACATGAGTGAGGTGATGGGTAGGCATTGCCTTAGGGTATTCTAAGTAATCTGGGGATGATTTAAAATATACAGAGGATATGCATAGGTTATATGCAAATACAACACTATTTATTATCAGAAAAACATGAGCATCCTTGGATTCTGGTATCAGAAGGAGATCCTACCCAGCACTTTGAGAGGCCGAGGTGGGCAGATCACCTGAGGTTGGGAGTTCGAGACCAGCCTGGCCAACATGGCAAAACCCGGTTTCTACTAAAAATACAAAAATTAGTCGGGGGGGCTGGCACATGCCTGTAATTCTAGATACTCAGGAAGCTGAGGCATGAGAATCACTTGAACCCAGGAGGCAGAGATTACGGTGAGCTGAGATTGCATCACTGTACTCCAGTCTGGGCGACGGAGTGAGACTCTGTATCAAAAAAAAAAAAAAAAAAAAATCCTGAAACCAATCCCTGAAAATACAGAAAGATGCCTGTATTTGGAAACAGGGCCTTTAAAAAGGTAAATAAGGTTAAATGAGGACATGAGGGTGATGCCCTAACCCAACAGGACTGGTGTCTTGATAAGGAGAGAGGAGAGACACCACTGATGAGAGCACAGAGGGTGTCTGTGTAAAGACACAGTGAGAAGGCAGACTTAGCCAGCCAAGGAGAGGAGGCCTCAGGAGAAACCAAACCTACTGACCCCTTGATCTCAGGATTCCAGCCAGCAGAACTCGGAGAAAATCAATGTGTGTTGTTGAAGTCCCCCTAGTCTGTGTTTTTACTATAGAGCCCCAGCAAACCAAAGCAGAACCTTTCTGATGGTTATTAGTAATAATAGAATGGTTGGCTTTGTAAATCTCATCATAAAAATTAAAACCTGGTGGATAGCGCTGGAGGAAATGATTTGGGCAGGGCTGGCAAAGGGAAAGCTCCCAGAGCAATGAAGGAAAGGATGGGGGGGCTGAGGGCTCCCCACTCCAGCCCCAGCCTGAATTCTGCATAAAAGGGCTGAAAACTGTGGTGATTAGCATGACCCAGTGGGAAGTTCTGAAAATAAATTCGTTTCACACCGTCTTCCAAAGAAACGATGTGTGTAAATGCATCCAAGCGGAACATGCTCCTGCGTGGATGATACTTATTTAACAGAAAACAGAAAATATCCTTTGCTGGCTTTATAATTAATTTCGGTGTTGCTCCAATTCGCAGAGAAACTCTGCTAGACAGCAAACACACACATCCCTGTCTTTTACAGGGGCCCATTAATTGCTGCTATTTATGTAGCAGCGTTCCACTGCCTCTGACCCCTGGCTCCCTCCTGGCCACCCTCCTGCTGCTGAGCTAAAATTCGCCTTTTTGTAAATGAGAGGAAAAAAGTTTCCTTCCCCAGTTTAAACGACAAAGCTCATTAGGACTGATCTTGGCAGTGCTAACAGAACCAGGTGCTGGGCAGAGGCAAAAAGCTCGACTCTAAGAAAAAAACAACGTCAGCTCCCAGTGCAGGACTGGGAAACCCTCCCACATCCACATAGGGGTGTTCTGAAGCCACTTTCCTGGGGATCCTCTGCATGCCCGGGCTCCAGCCCCAATTCAGTAAGCAAATCACCCTGGAAACGCATCCTGCTGGTGAGAAACCAGAAACTGGTTCCTGCAAGAGGGGAATGCAAAATGGAGCATTTAAAGATAGCCAGGCAGAATGGCTGGGCTGCAGAGACAACTGTGGGGCCTGGGCAATGGCCAGAATTCTTATCAGAAGCCTGCTACTTAGTTAAAATGTGTGTTCTTCCTTCATCCAAGATGCATTTATTATCCACAACGATAAAATTAATTCTCAGTCCCTCTGGAGCCCTGCCTACTTGCCGTGCACCAAAACTCGGGCATCTTAAAGGCAGATGAGTATTGTCAAAACAGGTAATGAGGCGGGCTGCAGTGGCTCACGCCTATAATCCCAGCACTTTGAGAGGCCAAGGCAGGCAGATCATCTGAGGTCAGGAGTTCCAGACCAGCCTGACCAACATGGAGAAACCTCCATCTCTACTAAAAGCACAAAATTAGCCAGGCATGGTGGCACATGCCTGTAATCCCAGCTACTCAGGAGGCTGCGGCAGGAGAATCGCTTGAACCCGGGAGACAGAGATGGCAGTGAGCCGAGATCGCACCATTGCACTCCAGCCTGAGCAACAAGAGCGAAACTCTGTTTCAAAAAACAAAAAAAGAAAAGAAAGAAAGAAAAAAACAGGTAAAGTCAACAAGGCCCAGTTCACAAGTTTTTTGAGACCATGTGTAATTCATCTTGGGATTCCCCAAAATGTTTGATCCCTGCAACACAATTGATAAATATATTGGCAAAAAAAACCCTGAACACCCAATGGTCTTAAATCCTCAGAAACTCCCATTCATTCCCCAGTAGCCCTGTTTCCAGTCTCTTCCAACTCTGCCCGATTTTTAATCATCCAGAGTGTAACTTCACAACAACAAAGAGAAAGCCTCAAATTACATAATCTAAAAGCAAACAGATCCACAGGATCCAAAGAAACAATGGGCTGGTTATGCATGACCACCCCTTGCCAGCCGTGACGGGGGACTCAATCCCGGCTGGACACCCCGACATGCTGGGCGGCCTGCACCCCACTCTCCCTCCCTGCCTCTCTAAGGTCACATTCACAATCGTTCCTCCTCGCTGAGGTCCGCCTCCTCCCGACCTGTAGCTTGACCCGTTCGTCACCTTCCCCCTTGCTCCTCCCTATAACTGACTGCCAAGTCTCCTCCAGAAGGTTCCTTCCTGGCCACCCCCCTGCTCTGGCCAGCCTCCTGCCAGGCCCCCAGCACTCCTCCACCTCCCAGCTTTCAGCCGCTTCTCGCACTGAGGCCCCAGAGTCTTCTTTCTACGGACAAGTACGGTCATCGTCTGAATAAAGTCCAGATTCCGCTATGAGACATTCAAAGTCCTTCATGATCTACTGCCAGCACCACACTCCCACCCACGCCTCCCTCTCCACTTTTTTCCCTTTAGAACAAAGTTTATTTTGACTAGCTTACATTGTATCAATTTTTGTTTAGCCAAATTGCCCATGGTCAAATAAAATTTTCATTCTTTAAATGCTTTTATATAATAGTCATAGTGAGACACATACTCCTTAAGTTTTTGTTCATTTAAAAAAGAATTTTTGGGGGACGGAGTCTCGCTCTGTTGCCCAGGCGCTGTGGCAGGATCTCAGCTCACTGCAATCTCCACCCTGTTCAAGCGATCCTCCTGCCTTAGCCCCGATAGTAGCTGGGATTCCAGGCATGCACCACTACGCCTGGCTAATTTTTGTATTTTTAGTAGAGACAGGGTTTCACCATGCTGGCCAGGCTGGTCTCAAACTCCTGACCTCAAGTGATCCACCTGCCTTGGCCTCCCAGAGTGCTGGGATTATAGGCTCAAGCCAGCGCACCCAGCCCATCCGCATCTGGCATGTGGGCACGAATTTTTTAATTGCGGTGAAAAACCTAAATAAAAGTTACTATCCTCACCATTATTTTTTTTCTTTTGAGACAGAGGCTCACTCTGTCACCCAGGCTGGAGTGCAGTGGTGCGATCTCAGCTCACTGCAACCTCTGCCTCCTGGGTTCCAGTGATCCTCCCGCCTCAGCTTCCCAAGTAGCTGGGATTATAGTTGCCCACCACCACATCCAGCTAATGTTTGTGTTTTTAGTAGAGACAAGGTTTCACCATGTGGGCCAGGCTGGCCTCAAACTCCCGACCTCAAGCGATCTGCCCACCTCCCAGGGTGTTGGGATTACAGGCGCCAGCCAGCGCACCCCGCCGGTCCTCAACACTTTGAAGTGCACAGGTCAGAGGTGTGAAATCTATTCCCTTGGTTTTGACTCTTCTCTACTGTTTATATCTTCCAGGTGTGCCGTGCTGCCTCCCTGCTTCTCACACGTCCAGCCCACCAACGGTCCCCACCTGGGCACTGTCACTCTTGGTTCAGAGGGAACAACCTCAGAATGGTACAAGAGAATCCACGAGAGACATCCTCACCTCAGCTACATGTCCACTGCCATCCAACCAAGATCTGCGAGCCACATCTGTAATTTTACATTTCCTAGTAGCCACAGTCAGTAAAAGGAAACAGGTGAAATTAACTAACAATCTATTTCCTACAACCCCATTTATCTAAAATATTATCATCTCAGCATGAGACCAGTATTTTGAATTTTTTTTTTTTTAAGATGGAGTCTTACTCTGTCACCCAGGCTGGAATGCAGTGGCGCAATCTTGGCTCACTCCCACCTCCGGGTTCAAACGATTCTCTTGCCTCAGCTTCCCGAGTAGATGGGACTATAAGCACGTACCACTGCACCCAGCTAATTTTTATATTTTTAGAGACGAGGTTTCACCATGTTGGCCAGGCTGGTCTCGAACTCCTGATCTTGTGATCCACCTGCCTCAGCCTCCCAAAGTGGTGGGATTACAGCCATGAGCCACTGTGCCTGGCCACTTGAAATTCTTAAAGAGATATTTTGCGGGGTTTTTTTTTCCACACTATGACATTTTGAGATCTGGTGTGCATTTTTACAATTGGAGCATATCTCAGTTTGGACCAGGCACATTTCTATTTTTTTTTTTTTTTTTTTTGAGATGGAGTTTCACTCTTGGTGCCCAGGCTGAAGTGCAACTTCTGCTTCCCAGGTTCAAGTGATTCTCCTGCCTCAGCCTCCTGATTAGCTGGGATTACAGGCATGCACCACCACACCTAGCTAATTTTGTATTTTTAGTAGAAATGGGGTTTCTCCATGTTAGTCAGGCTGGTCTCAAGCTCTCGACCTCAGGTGATCTGTCCGCCTTGGCCTCCCAAAGTGCTGGGATTACAGGTGTGAGCCACATCGCTGGCCTCTGTTTCTTTTATTTCAGTTGGAGTTTTGCTCTTGTTGCCCGAGCTAAGAGTGCAATGGCACGATCTCAGCTCACTACAACCTTCATCTCCCAGGTTCAAACTGGGTACAGTGACTTACACCTGTAATCCCAACACTTTAGGAGGCTGAGGTAGGTGGGTCACTTGAGCCCACGAGTTCAAGACCAGCCTGGGAAACATGGTGAAACCCCATCTCTACAAAAAATACAAACATTAGCCGCGTGTGATGGCACACACCTGTGGTCCCAGCTACTTGGGAAGCGAAGGCAACAGCCTGAGCCTGGGGGCAGAGGTTGCAATGAGCCGAGATCATGCCAGTGCATTCCAGTCTGGGCAACAAAGCAATATTCTGTCTCAAAAACAAATAAACAGCAACAGCAACCACAAAATCTGGAGAATGAATGTAGGAATAAATGCTCTGTTTTCTCATCTACAAAGCACATATGAGATTATCAGTCACACACATTGGTTTTTTTGTTTGTTTGTTTCTGAGATGGAGTTCTGCTCTTATTGCCCAGGCTGGAGTGCAGTGGCATGATCTCAGCTCACTGCAACCTCCACCTCCCGGGTTCAAATGATTCTCCTGCCTCAGCCTCCCAAGTAGCTTGGATTACAGGCATGCACCACCACGTTAAGCTAATTTTGTATTTTTAGTAGAGATGGGGTTTCTCCATGTTGGTCAGGCTGGTCTAGAACTCCTGACCTCAGGTGATCTGCTCTTTGGCCTCCCAAAGTGCTGGGATTACAGGCATGAGTATTTGTAATGATAATTAAATCATGCCTTTTGGAACCCACCTGAGGTCAGAGTCCCAGTACTGAGAAATCCTAGGCAAGAAACTTAACCTCAGTAAGCCTCCAATTATTCGTCAATAAGCCGGGGATAATCATGGTGGCAAAGATAAATCATGCAAAGTGCTTGTATATAATGACCATCCATTAATTGTAGCTAAAACTGAGCCAACAATAATGGCAACACAGTGGAATTAAGATATAGCTAATAGGTGCAGATGATTCGAAGGGGAAATATCAAAGCAAGCCAGTGCATAGCAGGAGCAGGGGTACAAACACCCAGGGGAGGGAGAGACACAGCAGCTCCAGGAAAAAAAAAATCAAAATAATAGTTGTGCACTAAACTGAACACAGGAACCCTTATCACAGCTCCTTCCACCCCCAGGCCCGCTGGTGACCCCTTCACAGGAGGTCCTCCATAAACCTCTGCAGATGGCTCTTCTCTATGCTCTAAGAGCACGAGGCTTCCTTCCTCCCAACCTAAATCATACACTAAACATTGGGGCCAGCCCTCGTGCCTGTGTTCATGAGAAAGGGAAAAGTAGGTCTTTTTTCCACTCTACCCTGATTTATTCATGTACGTTTATAGTGTCAGTCCGTACAAAGCGGAATTTGTGTTCCTGCAATGACTCCATAAATCCTCCCGGCCTCCCTGCACTGGCTGGGAATAACGAATGCTCTGCTTTTACTGACAGCAGATAATGGCTCTCAAGAAGGCCCAGGAGTCCATAAGCAGATAACAGGGGAGCTCAGTGGGAGGTGGGCATGGGTTTGCACACACGTGTGGGCAGGGTAGGAAGAACGACATGGAGCTCCTGAGATGCTGGCCTTGACTCCTGTTTCTTTTCATTTTGCTCTTTCAATCATTTAATCACTATCTCCCAGTGTGTTCGTTCGCTAGCGCTGTCACAGCAAAGTATCACAGGCTTCGTGGCTTACTGCCTCACAATTTTGAAAGGGTAGAAGTCCGAGATCAAGGTGTAAGCAAGGTTGATTACTTCTGGGGCCTCTCTTCTAGGCTTGTAGATGGCTTTAAAAAGTAAAAGGAAACAGGTGAAATTAACTAATAGTCTATTTCCTATCACCCCATTTATCTTCTCATTGTGTCTTCGTATGCTCTTCCCTATGTGTCTGTGTCCAAATTTCCTCTTCTTATAAAGACATCAATCAGATTGGATCAAGGCCCATCATAGGACCTCACTTTAACTCAACTACCTTTTTATTGATTGATTGATTGATTGAGATGGAATCTCACTCTGTCACCCAGGCTGGAGTACAGTGGTGCAATCTCGGCTCACAGCAACCTCTGCCTCCCCGGTTCAAGCAATTCTCCTGTCTCAGCTTCCCAAGTAGCTGGGATTACAGGCACCCACCACCACACCTGGCTAATTTTGTTATTTTTAGGAGAGAGTGGGCTTCACCATGTTGGCCAGGCTGGTCTCAAACTCCTGACCTCAGGTGATCTGCCCACCTTGGCCTCCCAAAGTGCTATCTCTTTAAAGGCTGTCTCCAAATCCAATCACATTCTATGCTACTGGGCATTAAGGCTTCAACATGTAAATTTGGGGGTGGGACACAATTCATCCCATAACGCCAGTAAAATTTATCAGGAATTCTAGTACTAAGGAAGAAATAAATAGACCTGAAACAGGGAAGACACACGGAAACTCTGGAGAGGAAGCAAAAGGACTCGAGGAAACGCCAACAATCCCAAGACGTCTCCAGGCAGACTTGATGCTTTGAGTTCCTTTCTTCTCTCGCATGTTTCCCAGCTTATGACTTTCGATATACTATTTTAAGCTACTATCTTTTCTGCAAATAAGCCTATCTTTGGCATCTAAATTTTGGAGACATCTCTACTTCTTGCTTATCTTTGCAAAAAGAGGCCACCGTCTTTTTACTTGTATTAGTCACCTTGAATTTTCATTTTCTCAGCTGCTTTCAGTGAGGCATAAAGTTTAGGAAACATCAGAGAAATGTAGTTTCTACTCTTTACCATTTGTTCAACCATTTAAAGTTTAGCAAAACGTAAACAGAGACAGAAGGGGCCCATGGAGTAGACAGAAGGGGCCCAAAAGATTTCCTGAAGCAAAATCCATTTAGAAATCTCCCAGGATTTCAATATTTGAACATAAAAGGCCAATCTTTGTGGTGAATAGCCATGATTTGTATACTAGACGGAGAACCGTGACTAATTTCTTAGCTTACAGGAAAAGGGGAACTCAAAATACCTCCGTAAAGAGGTACTTAAACTCTTGCGGTCACCTAACTGTTGGATGAGAAATTCACAGCTACCCCCAAGTAGGCTGTTTCTTTAGTTGATTTTGTTTAGTTTTCTTAAACAGCATCACGACTTAAGAGTAACATCATCTAAATCAGCTATCAGAAGACCAAAAGAGGAAACAAATGACCTTTAACCAATACTGTTGATCTCATTAGATACAACCTGATTTTTAGAAAAACTTACTTAAAACATTCCTCTGCTGGGTGTGGTGGCTCATGCCTGTAATCCCAATACTTTGGGAGGCGCCAAGGTGGGCAGATCACGAGGTCAAGAGATCAAGACCATTCTGGCCAATATAGTGAAACCCTGTCTCTACTAAAAATACAAAATTTAGCTGGGCGTGGTGGCACAAGCTTGTAGTCCCAGCTACTGGGAAGGCTGAGGCAGGAGAATTGTCTGAACCTGGGCGGTGGAGTTTGTGTGAGCCAACATTGCCTATTGTGTTCCAGCCTGGCAACAGAGTGATACTCTGTCTCAAAAAAAAAGAAAACAAGAGAGATCCAAGATGGCCGATTAGCAACAGCTCAGGAATGTAGCTCCCAGTGAAAGCGCAGAGAACGAGTGGACGCCGCACTTTCCGACCAATTTTTGTAGCCCACAGACCGGGAGATTCCCGGCAGAGGAGCCACACGGCTCGCCAGCGCGACTCGTTTGGCCGGCGCGGCTGTTTTGCCGGTGCCCCAGTGCGGCGCTTCCCGGTGCAGAGTGTACGGGACGGACGGGCTCGGCTGGTCCCATCCCCACAAGGAAAACAGCAATTGGAAGCGCTGCAGACTGAGAGTCTCACAGCAAGCACAGCGAACCCGGGAAGGTCCGGCTC